>JAKCPI010030835.1:0-19717 GCA_023213315.1 Euborellia annulipes
CTATACAAAAAGTGATTGTTACAGTGTCCTGTACCAGCCCTCGCAGTTTGTACCATGAATCAGCAGTCACCCTGTATATATAGGTTTCTCAGACAGGAGATTTTAATGAGAGACTGTGCAACTTGAAACAATTTTGTTAATTTTGTTTTATATAAACTTTTTCAGATTTCCCCAACAATATTCAAGTATTCGTTCATTATAATTGGCAGGCGTTCTCTTAAGGGCTGAACGCACACCAATTGAGCAAATACGTTTTTGAACCAAACGTTTTTGCCTAAATGTGTTTTTTCAATGCATTTCCATGGGTCAACGCACACCGAAGAGACAAAAACACAATTGGACATGCATGATTCGACATCATTGAACAAAATATTTTGCCATTGAGCAAAACGCTCAATCGGTGTGCGTTGGCATGCTCAAAAACGTGCTTTGGACAAAACAGCACATTTATCTTGGAAATGATTTCTTTAAAATTGTCGGGACTACTTGTTGGAAATTTGTTTGTATAAAACAAACTTCGACTTTGCAATACTAGATTTCTTTTTTCTAATTACAGGAATATAAATACTTACAAGTAAGGTGATGACTCCGGATATGATGAGCGCTACGGCGTACCAATGCTGTACGATCCAGAGCTTGAAAGTCGCCAAAGATTCATCGCTCAGAAGGAGTTTCCGAAGAGTGGCCAAAGGACCCGAAGGATCGACCTGAAATTATGTTTATTATTAGAAAAAATTTATATTTATTCCTCGCCTCAATGGTTATGTTAATATTAATTAAATTTTAAATTAATTAGATAGAGCTTTATTTGAAATGGTTGGAGGTTTTCAAATAACGCACTATTTTAAGAAAATATTTTGAAAAATGAGTTTGCTTTTGATTGAGCATATTTGTCCCCCCTGGAAATGTTTTGCATTATACTTAATCAAACACAAACTCTTGCAAAATATTTTTACCATGAATTTGAAATTATGTTTATTATTAGAAAATTTTTTTTATATATTCCTCCCTTCTATAGTTATATTAATATTATATATTTTCTCACCTCTCTACATTTTTGAAAGACATCACAATATCCATTATAATTATTGCACGGAGTTCCAGGTTTTGAGAATAAATCTGGAATATCGTAGGGTGGAGCATTCCAATCAAAAGATGACCTAAAAAATAAATATTAGAAAATTATTATATTTTTAAATAAATTCAAACTTTCAACAAAATTATAACAAAGTGGAGGTATAGGCCTCGCCTCCTGAGCATGACAACTCGTTATTTTCACCAGAAATTTATTTTTTTGGATATGGTAAATTGTTGTTACAAAATTGAATTTTTTGATCTTTTATTATTAGTTTATAACAATAATTTTCAAGAATTATAATTATTAATATATCTATCTAATCTAATATATATCTATTAATATAGTAGATTTGAAAAATTATACTGAAACAGGATGAACTAATAATAAAAAAAAATAAAAATTATCATCGAAAAATGAAACTTGGAATTTCATTAGTTGATCTAATATAATAACACTAGCCGTTCCTTCGTCCGGCTTCGCGTCTTCCCAGGGGGGCGCCCCCCCCCTGCCCCCCCCGCCCCCCCCCTCTTTTTTTAGGGAAAGCGCCTCGGCCGGGGGGGGGGGGGGGCCCCCCCCCCCCCCCCCCCCCCCCCCCCGGCCCCGCGGCGGCCTGCGCCCCTCCCCTCCCTTTTTTTAATTATGAAAATAAAATTAGTATTAGGCCTACAAAATATTCCAGTCCAGTGCCTGCTTGAGGATTTGTTTACCTTCATAGAATACACAAGTGCATAGAATGCTTAAATATTTCTCTATACATTTCCTATGGGAGAAATCGTAACTTTAGGAATTAATAACTCAAAAAGTTATAGGAATTTCAGGACCCGAATATTTCTCCGGGACTCTCCATAACGTCCTTTATAGGACTTCAAAATTTCGTTTCAAAATTCCAACGAGAAGTTGGTCAAACATGGGTTTGAACAGACGGACAGACGGACGGACGGCAGACAGGCAGTTGACAACCCTAGTAGTAGTAAATAGGGAAGCTTACATTGTCCAAAAATTTTTAATAGCGGTAGAAAATGGCGGACACAGGAGCGAGTGTTTTGTTTGGGGCAAACAAATCGCCCTTGCATTATTTAAAATTAAAATAATTAGAACAGAGACGTACCGAGGCAGTAGGGGGCCTGGGTGGTCACTAGAAGAGGGGGCCTATACATTTTGTACCAGAGGTGTATATTAAATTTTTTCGGGAAGGTGGGGGCGAACTCATTTTTAAATATCCCTCTCCTTAATATACACAAATATTTTTAAAATACCCGTATATCCCTGAACCCCGAGGAGCCATGGTCTCTCAAATACAAATTTTCATTAAATTTTTTTTTATCTAAATATTTGGAGGACTATGCCCCCCCCCCCCCCCCGGTGAGAGATGTGATAAGGGGCGTTCTCCCGTCTCTTTCGTCCTCATCGCACATTATAATGAGCCATAGGGATGCAGATTGCTAAACACGACCCTTAAAATATACGATTTATATAGATACTTTTTTCATAGAGTTTTCAGAGAATAAATTTTAAGTGTCTGCCCTGGAGAGTTATCCCCTTCCCGCTGCCGGCGGCCCTGGGCAAATACAATTCTATCTGACAAATGGCAAATTGAAGCACTTACAAACAAGGCTGTTCATCACCAGGTAATTTACAACAGAGTTCACAGGACTTGGTCACAGGATCCTTAGGGCCAGGAATGCATTGACAAGACTCCAATCCATAAGCCAGGCAGATTGAACCCGTACATTCCTGAAAAAAAATTAATTAAAATAAATGAAATGATTTTATTTTTATTAATAATTCTGATTTAAAGAAATATTAAATTTTCTCTGTAAATATAATTTAAATGTAGGAAGAGATTTGATGTCAAGATTCAATGAGATGAATAATTATTCTTAATTTAATACAACAAACAATATACAAACTGTGAGTGAAATTTGATAAATGATACTTACTCCCATGAAACAGACAAACTCTTGGTTGCATATTGTTTTGTTGGGCTTGTTAATCGAGGGTGGACATTGCGGAGCTCGGCCGTCGCAAAATGAAGAATCGCGACATCCGTTGTCGTCCCGGCATTTGTCACCAAACCGCAAACGACACTCTGGAGTGCAGCAAGGGCCCTGGGCAAACATTTCAATTATTTTTAGATTGCATTCCAAAATCACATTAAAAAGAAAAATGATAGACACTTGAAAAAAAAAAATATATTTTCAAAAAATGATAATAAAATATAAACAACAATTCTTAATCTCTTTTAATTTTTTTTTTTTAAATTTTGCTCTGAGATCCCGTTCCCTATTCTATATTCAAAGACCTAGAACAAAAATGCTTAAAAAATCTCTACTTAGAATGTGTTCTGAATATACAAGAAGGGAGGCGAACCTTTTTTGAATAACTTTTATATAATTAATAATTTCATCTTTATGTGGAAAATGAAAGAATAGAGAATCAACAAGTTTGACGTTTTTAACAAGAATACGCCGTTAATGATCAGCACAGTTAATCAATTTGATGGTTAACATTATATATACAATTTTCTTTAAGTATGGGCTTAAATTCAAGGTTTATCGTATGTGAATAAGCAAAGTGTCCGACAATAAACAACAATATTGGAATATTTAGGCACAGAAGTAATGCAAGGTTGGAAAAGTGAAAGAGAGATCAAGATAAGGATTGCTATGGCAAAGGAGGCATTTAATAGAAAGAAGTGGATTTTAACAAGTAAAATGGATTTAGGTTTGAGGATAAGATTGGTCAAGTGTTTCGTTTGGAGTGTGCGTATGGCTGTGAGATTGTTGAAGAGAGATAAGGAAAGGATCGAGGCTTTTGAAGTTTGGATTTGGAGAAGGATGTTGGATATCAAGTGGTGGGACAAGGTGAGGAATGAAGAGGAGTTAAGGAGAGTAGGAGAAGAAAGAAATCTACTTAAAAACATTATTCTGAGGAAAAGGAAATGGATTGGCCATATACTTAGAAGGAATTGCCTAATGAAAGATGTACTGGAAGGAATGGTAGAAGGAAAGTGTAAGAAAGGGAGAAAAGAAGGAAAAAAAATGATCGACGAATTGAAGGAGGAAGATGGATACGAAGGGATTAAAAGATTAGCTCAGGAAAGGGATGAATGGAGAAGGAAGAATCGCCACTAAAGGACCTGCGAAAAAAACTGCAGAAAACTTGATGATGATGATGATTGGAGAGTAAGGGTCGGTTCTCTTCTAATTAACTAGTTATCCCTCGAATAAGCTAGTTGAGTATGACTTTCGCGTCTTTTCACATCTAGTTATGGAATGATCAAAAAGAAGCCAGTTCGTATTTAACAAGCTAATATCCGAAGTTCAGTATAAGGGGTGAAATTATACCAGCCTTGTTTATTTATTATTATTTATTTTTTTTTTTAGAAATATTAATTAGCTTTAATTATTTTAATTTTTATAAATGATGCCTTTTTTAAGTTTCTAACTTGTCTAGTGGTTAGCGTGCTGGCCTTTTGTACAAAGGGTCATGAGTTCGCATCCCGTCCCAGGCGACAATTGAATTGGATTTGGAATTTCAATTGAAATAAATAGAAACGGACCTAAATGGCCTATTAATCGAATTAAAAAAAAAAAGTTTCTAACTTAATAAAACTTCACTTATACCTCGGATAGCCAATTATATGTGAAAAAACTCATTTTTTTAACTCGAATATTAATCTATCAGGTAAGTTTGCTAGTTGACTAGAAGTGAAGCAACCGGCCCTAACACTCACAGAACGCAACGGAATGCAACATATATGAGAAAACTGAACTAGGCGACATACACCATTTAATAATGTTTATATTCAAATTTTTGTTAATTGAAAATTCCTAATAAGATGAGGCCGTCGATTCCCCAACCTAGAATTTTGAAGTAATGAAGATCGTCTTTGTTGATTTTACTAATGGGATTTTTTTTTAACTCTGAATAACATTTAAAAAAATATAGAAAACAAAAACATTTATTGTTAAGTGAAGATCGATTTGTGATCATATTATCATCAAAAATATTTTTTATCTCTATTTATTTACGAGATATTCAACAAGAAAAATAAGATGAAAATATCCTCGCTCTCTCTCTATCTCTCTCTTTGCTGACGCTGGACCAAAAGCTTTTAAGCTTCTCAGTTGAATAAACAAAGCTAATGTCAAGTTCAGTTCCCAATGGCGTAGCAAGGCGGGTTGAAAAATATTCGCTATCTCTTCTCTCAAAATCATTTTGTTTACGTTTATAAAAAAAAAGTACAATACGTATGCCGGAGTGAAAGAGCGAAAGCAAAATATTGTATTTTTTAAAAGCATTTCATTAAAAACTTTTTTTATTTAATATTAGCGCATTTTCTTCAAGTACTCATATGTTATTAATATATCTTATAGGGCCTCAGGTATATTTATTTGGTATCCAAATGGTTAGATAAAACCCTGGGATCCGATCCCTTGGTATAGGAGGCCAGTCCGCTAGCAACTACACCAAGGCCCGACGGCAACTGTTCTTAAAATATAACAAAATAAATTTATATATTATTTTTCACTTTTATTGGAGACTGTCAACCGGTTTATCACAGTTTCGACTCCTTGCCATCCTCAGTCCTCAAATATCAATATACAGTATCTAAGAAAAGTTAATTAGTGTTAAATATATATATTTTTTTTATTTATTTAAGATCTTTTTCGGAATCTAAGACCATTTAGACCCCATCCCTATTATTTGTAGTCAATTCAAATGAAATAAATTTTTCTTGCTTGGGACGGGAATGAAATAAATTTTTCTCGCTTCCGGCCGGGAACTCTGCCATTTAGACCCCGTCTTTATTTATTTCAATTGGATTGGTAGCCAATTAAATTGAAATAAATTTTTGTTGCATGAGACGGGATACAAACCTTTGACCTTAGGTACCAGAAGCTAATGCTCTAGCCCTGAGCCAAAAATAAAATATTAATTTATTTTGTTATATTGTTGTGGGTTGCCTGCTTTCAGGAGTTGTCGGGTTTAGAAAGAATGTCTTTTCAAATTCTTTATTGGTTCTAAGCTTGATGATTGTCCGATAAAGGGGGGAATCCCAAGGGAGGGGGGTAATTACCCCCCCGAGATTTAAAAAAAATACTTTTTTTTTCGAAAAAAATTTCTTTTTAATGTAAAATTTTAAAAATTAATACTTAAAAATTTGATTTGTATTTATATTCTGGTACACAAGTACAGAATGCGCCTTTAAATTACCGAAATTAATAAAAAATTGTGTGCTGTGCGACCAGTCTAACCAGATTACACCCCCGCCCCGAGAAACACCTCTGGATCCGCCCTTGTGTCCGACAGTAACAAGAGGGAGAGAGAGAATCGTCCCCAAGTAGTGGGGGATAGCTTTTTATTAACATTTTACAAGACCATAATCCCCCATTCCCGTAGGTAGGAGATGTAGGAATATATTAATATATATACACAGAATGTTTATTTCCCATTGCAGATGTTAGGCAATTAATTCAATAAAGATGGCTTTAGTTTTTTGGTGAAAATTTTTATTCCGACGACCAGCTATCGCTAACTTTCTGGTTTCGGCCACAGAGGGCCATCGTCAGGCCTGTGAAACAATTTTTTACAATCAACAGGTTAGTCAAAGTGGAAACAATAGGATTATGTATATTATTTTACAAAGTCTAGATTTTTGTTAAATAGTTTCTATGGATGAAAGAATGTAAAATCTTCTTCTTCTATCCTCGCCTTTTTCCCGCGATGCGGGGTCGGCGGACCTCACTAATTCCCTCCCACCCTATCAAGCGTTTTTGCGACCGGAAGAAATAGGACAGGCCGGCCCGTCGTACGGTCTGACGCCTGTTGAAAAGAGGAAGGAAGAGACTGTCATACAAAGAACTGAAGGACTGCCTGTCCCAGCTCGGGCAGCTCGTGGTCGCCATCCACGTACCCACAAGATGTGGGCCCCTGAGCGAGAAAGAATGTAAAATAATATACATAATACTATTGTTTCCACTTTGACTAACCTGTGGATTGTAAAAAATTGTTTCACAGGCCTGACGATGGCCCTCTGTGGCCGAAACCAGAAAGTTAGCGCTAGCTAGTCGTCGGAATAAAAATTTTCCCCAAAAAATAAAGTCATCTTTATTGAATTAATTGCCTAACACCTGCAATAGGAAATAAACTTCCTGTGTATAAATATTGTAATTTATGGTTAATTTTATAAAGAAAATCTGCTTTCCGAAGGAAACACTAATGATTGGATAATTTTTGGTAAATGTGAACTCAAAGTCATGAAGAGAACGCGCGCCTAATCGGTTTTGCACATTCTACCAAAATAGAGAAAAAATAAAAATAAAGAATAGAGATAAGGTAAGTAAGAGTACCTGGCTGGGGCTGCAGACACTCCGGGGGGTGAGCTTGCAGGGTGGTTCTTCGGGTGAGGGGTGTTTCCTTTGCGGGTGGCAGCACTGATCCCTGCAGTCCTCCTCCCAGCCGCAGTCGCACTCCTCCCCAGGCTCGACGACGCCGTTGCCGCAAATGGCAACCTGTGGCTCTGCGGCCAACAAAGCACACACGACACATGATGAATCGCTCGAGCAAAAAAACAAATTACCTTACCAACTAGAGAAGAAACTTAAAGATAGCAAATATTATTCAAATAAACTGAGAAACATTTAGCATTGCAAAAGTAAATAATTTTTTTTATCTTCTAATTTAAATAGAATCAAAAAGAGATTAATTATTCTAGAAAAAAAGAGAGATATCCAAACAATAGAAGGTTTTAATTAATAAGAAAAAACAAGAGCTCTATTTACTTTTTTTTAATTATTTCAAACAAAATTTAATAGGCTACTTGGAATAAATAAACAAATTTCAAGATAACTATGTGTTTCAAGTTCCCGCCTGCCTTTGGGCTTGGTGTAGGGGTTAGCGTGCTAAGTCGCGGGTTCGGACCCCAGGCGACTGCCGGCGATGATTTTATTTAAGCCATTTGGATACCAAATGGATTGAATAAGAATGCCTGGACCCCCAATATGTATAATTAATCAATAACGGATATCGTCGAAGTCTTATATGGCCTGAGTTGCCGAAAAGACTGTGTGAATGTGTGTGTGAGTGTGAATGAATGAAAAAAAGTTTTTTTTTTTTTTTTTTTTAAGTTCCCGCCTAGATAGGCAACCAAAGCTGATAAAGGCGAGTTTATATTGAGCAACTACAGGCGCCATGCACGAAGGCTTGTCGATATGCTTGCTATATTATGCTCAGTGGTGTCATTTCAATTTTTCTTGGGGATGGGGGGAAGCAAACTTTTTTTTTTTTTAAATTTACTTACAAATAGGTACTCAAATTTGATCAAAAGATGTTTTAATTAGGGCCATGTTTAATTTTGTACAGTTACATACCTACTCGTAGATTTTTTTTTTTCTAAACTAATTGGTAAGCTTAAGCTTATTCGATAGAAATTAGAAAAATTTACCGTTATATATGAGATAATATCTATTAATTGGGGGTCCAGGTATTTCTATTTAAGCCATTTGGTATCCAAATGTCTTAAATAAAATCATCGGACTGCCTGGAGTCCTAACCCGCGACGTTCGGTATACTATACGGTAACTATAATAAGCCCGGGGGCCAACTGCTGTTTATTTCTCCATTCTTTGAAAGCAAGCCTATCTATTTAAGGTTGTATTCTCTTGATGAAATTAAAAAGGTAGCCAAAACTAAGACATGATTACTCTAAATACGTAAAGAAAGTGAAAACAAGATTGTACTAGAGTCCGTGTGCATATATATATCTCTTTCTTTCTTTGTAAGTTTCTAACTTATTTTGAATAACATAAAGAGAGTTTTGGAATAGAGCCAAGTTAGAGGCGATTCAAATTATTCCATATGCTTGAAAAGGAAAACTTGGCCTGTTGTTACTTTAAAATAAAAAAAATAAAAAAAGTAAAAAAAAGAAAAACACTCACCGGAGAAGCAGCCTTTGGAGCTCCTGGCCTTGGCGTTGAGTACTGGATTGATGCTATTGAGCGAACACGGCGAGAATTTGTTATTGTTACGTTTATCACCGCTTGTAGCGCGAGCAAACATGATGTAGTTACCATCCTCACCTCCCGGAGTGCATTGTTCGGGGTCATGCTGCCAAGAGACAAACATTTCACATAAACTAAAGTAGATATGGCAATTAAAATGATAAAGATCATCAACTGTTTAGAAAAATTACATAGTCATGTTATAATTTATTGTCTGACGTTTCGATTTCATCTCGATGGATATCATATTCTGTTTATCGATCGAAACTGAAAGAAAGGTCAGGTCAATAATTTTTTTTTTTTTTAAGAACACTTGACTACTTGTTTCTTTGACAAGCACTCTATCAATCATATTCCCAAACGAAGATATATCGAATCGATTTATCTTTAAAAAAAAAATAAATAAATTGGGAAGATTTTTAAAAAAATTATTGGGCGATGAAGTATTAGATTTAAAATCTGCCAAATAAACAATAATTCTTAATAAAAGGGAATTGATGTGTTTTCTTTTAAAAGAAATAGATGAAGTGACGTTTGACGCCGAGCTAATGATGGACCATATTTCTTCGAAAATCTAATTAAGTACTTACGAGCGTCCGAGAACAAAGAGATATTTAAAATAAATATATTTCTTTGCCAACGAGAGTAAAGTTCATTTTCAGACCAAAAAAGTGTTATATCACTTTAATAACAGTAAATTCAGAGTAACGTAGCCAGCAAATATGGAAAGGGGGCGGAGTCTTCACTCTTCAAATAAATAAATAAATCAAAATAAATATTTTTTAAAAATAGTTTCTAGTGTTTAAAATATTGACACCATATCAGGTCAATTCTCTAAAAACAGACGTTAAAATTTAAAATCAACAAATGGGTGTTAAAAAGAAATGTAAAAACAATCAGCGTTAAAAAAATGCTATTCTCTAAACAAAGTTTTAACAGCGGCGTTAACATGTTGCTTTTATTTCAAAGCTATCAAAATCATAACCTTACTTATTACGTTAAGGACGCCATTTTTATTTTAAACACGACGTTAAAATATTAAAGGCATCCCTTGGACATGGTATTAATTTTTAACACTAAGTATTTACTAAATGTTAACGCTTTGGCTTTAAATTTTTGTTGACAGAAGAGCTATTTGAGGAAAGAAAGTGATTTTGAATTGCATTTTTTAACGCTGAGTGTTTTTACATTACTTTTAAACACCCATTTGTTTATTTTAAATTTTAACGTCTGTTTTTAGAGAACCCCCCCCCCCCGGCTGGAACCCTGAATAAAGATGTTTGATATTTAATAAATATACCAATTATTTGGTACACGTTTTTTTGGCTAAATATATAGACAGAAAAACGATTTAATTTACAAAAGTGAATCCCAAACGATCGAAAAATGTAAATTTTCATTCATTTAACAAGCTGTGGTCCCAGAATATGGTTAAGAGGGACTCGAAATATTTGGTGTAGGCTAAGGGGAGATTCAAAAGAGCATTCAAGAAATGGGCGGTAATAAATTTAGTTACCGGTTC
The DNA here is from genome assembly GCA_023213315.1 of Euborellia annulipes. Classification (NCBI taxonomy): domain Eukaryota; kingdom Metazoa; phylum Arthropoda; class Insecta; order Dermaptera; family Anisolabididae; genus Euborellia; species Euborellia annulipes. The sequence goes on from JAKCPI010030835.1 coordinate 10,607, forward strand.
AAATTAGATAATAAAGCACTAGTAAATTTAAACATTTAATGTTTGCAAATTGTTTCAGTTTATTTATTAGGCCTGCGTGTTTTTGCTTCGAGTTCGCCTGTCGATAGGCAACCATATTCTGTTGAGTTGCGTTTCTACTGAGAGCCCTACCAGGCGAGATGCGGAAAGTCGCTCCCGCATGTCGTTTGGTGTTCCCGCAACTTTGCTCTTATAAACATGATAATAAACAAATATTTTATTCAACTCGAATAAAACTTTTTTTTTCAACACAACAACCAAATTAGTCCAGCGATATTTTGAAGTTTTTCATCCCACGTTGGTAATAAGAAATTTTTCACTTTTTTTTTTTAATAACAAAACTAATCAATGAATTTTTTACTTTCTCTTACCTCTATATATATGTTAATATATAGAGAGAGAAAGTATTGAATTCATGTCAAAAATTCGATGTCGAGATTTTGATAGATCTTCACGTTTTGAGGTCCTCTGAATCCAAAAAAGTGGTTTTCGCAACATGGTGCTGTCTGTCTGTGAACAAAATATCTCAAGAACGAAAAGAGGGGTTGAAATTTTATATTTAAGTTAGGCACCCCCATGGGACGTGACACGAAGCTTTTGAACAAAATCGACCAAAGAGTACTAGTACTTTACTGATGCACTTTTTCATTTTTTTTTTTTTCGATTTTCTCAAAATTCGCTCCATAAAAAAATTCAAAAATCAATTATTTTTTAGATTCGTCGCAAATTTGACCCAAACGTCGGCTTGAAGTGTCTAATAAACGAAATAAAAGTATCTGCAATCGCTCTTTTCTTTCTTCCTAACTACAAAATTTACTCAGCTATTCACCTCACTCTAAAAAAATTTTGTATTATAAAGATATATGTGTTTTCTAAAAGGACTGAGATGAGGGGGAATAATGAAGGCATAGAGTCCCGAAAATATGTATTAGCTCGGGTAAATCGTGGTCGTCAATAATCACTAACTATGGGTCTCTGAGTGTTCTCAGTCATTTCCGTTGAAGATCATTAGGAGAAAGTTATTATCATGTAAAATTTAAATTAATTTTTCCGTTATAAATTTACATAGAAATAAATTATATTTTGTGTCTAAACTTGTTCTGTTGGAGGCATCCAAAATGTTGAAATAATTATAGAGCAATTCATTTGAAAGGACTGGGGAGGGGTTGTTTAAGTATGTATGTATTTGTGTGAAGAGTGTAGTGAGAGAGGGAGAGTTTCGTTTTAAATCAATTTTACTGAAATTTTTAATTTAATCCTTAATTAAAATGCGGGTGGGCTATTTTCGGAATTTTATTAATTCGCTCTTTTATAAAAGAATAATTTTTTTTTTTTTATATAAATATCAAAACTATTTTTGTTTGCCCTCGATTAAAAATGAACTGGTGATTAGTTAAATTTTCAAGTGAAGAGTTTTTTTTTTTTTGCGAATTAAAATAGAAGGGTTGAAAAGGGTTTCTCAATTGATTTGTTGACAAAAACAATCCAATTGCAATAGATTTAACCCGATCGCTTGGTCTCAGAACAGGAGAGGGGATAGATATTTAGTGCCCTGCGGATAGAAAACTATTTATATAAATCCAGAGAAGAGTCGGAAGCGTATCGCGTGGTTACGAGTGCTCGCTCGCATCCCAGAAGTAATAGGATTTTTTTTTATTAAATAAAAAAAAAATCAGTGGAATTTAGAGTGGCTTTGTATTTTTAGGCTGAAGCTTCTTATGATAAAAATATTTAATCTAAGCCATAGTTCCTCAACTAGAGAATTTTTTTTTTTCTAGAGCCCCTCCCCCCTGTTCCCCCATCTTAATTTTATCTACCACCTGTCGCGAATTTAAAACAGCTATTACACGATTATATTTGCCACGGTAATATTATATTATAGTCGTAAGATACAGGGACGAAAATCTCAAAGTCCACAAGGGGGCGTTATCACCCACGTTGAGAATCTATGATCTAAGCCAGTGGTTTCCAAACTTATGTTAGTTATCACGCCTCCCTTAAAAATATTTAGTCACATGACGCCTCCCCCCCCATTTTATAAAATAATACTAACTTACTATATGGACCTTGTTAGGCTTTAGTGTGTCAAGCGCCAAAAAATTAAAAATTGAGTTAAGCACGGAATATTGTTTCAAATGCTATAATTAATAGTATTTTTTATGAAATCCTAAAAAAAATTATATTTAATGTTACTTGCACAATTGACAAAAAAAAAAAAAAAAAAAAAAACATGATATATAATCTAATCAAAACCAAATCAGAAAAACTTTAATGTTAATTTTCTCAAATTTCGATACCTGGCGCTTGACACACTAATGCGTAACAGGGTCTATATAATGGTATATACAAACACAAAATATTTTAATTTCTAAAAAATTAATTAATACAAAGGCAAAAGGCCTATATCGAGTTAGAAATTTAATTATATAGGTCTATATTTCCGTTTCGCGGCTCACATACTCAATATTTATAATATCTTAAATATTATATATAATTTTATATTCTTATTTAGAAATTTAATACGTTCTTATTTAGAAATCTAATACGTTCTTATTTAGAAATCTAATACGTTTCTATGATTCAAAAAAATGTGAAACCTCACATATATTAAAAATTTATAAATATGTTTGACATAAAACCTACAGCACTTTCCTTTCAAACTTGATAAAAATATTTCTTTTATTTATATTTAGCAATCATTTGGAAAACTGCTCATTGTGGCTAATACTCGCGCCTCCCTTGAGAGGCGCGCCTCACAGTTTGGAAACGGCTGATCTAAGCGAATCCCAAATTCAATAGGTTTTTTTTTTAATTTGTTTAGATTAATTGATAGACAGTGTAATTTAATCGCTGAAGACGGTAAATGAACCTCTGACCTTATAAAGCAAGAGCTCAAAGGGACAGGAGAAGAGAATTTCTTAAAAGGAGATTAAGGATTCCCTCTCAGTGATGGATTCTTTGCAAGGAATAGGCAACACGCCGATCCCTCCATCAGCTTTAGTAGTAGGCCCTATAGATTCGGTTGGATGAATGGATCTCATGGAAATAGAGATTAAGATTAGATAGCTAACTATAGAAATCGAACCGTATTCAGAAAAACATTTCGTTTTCTTTAAAATTTTTCTTGACTGAAGAATAACAAAAGGAATAAATAAATGCTGGAAATAATCCTCTCGTTATAATATTATGTCGGCGTTTCGGAGAACTATACGTCTTCTCCTTTTCTTAGGACAATTGAAGGGGTCGGCTGAAGATAGTGCTAGCCCAAAATTATGACAAACCCGATGTATAAAAACATAAAGAGAAAGCTCCGATGATGGTTCAAACCATAACCGAAAATAAAAGCTTTTATTAAATTAAATTAAATTTGCCTGAATTGTTCCTTCTTATCTTTAGGCAAAAATATATATGTAAAAAAAAATATGGTGTGACGGGCGCACAGCACACAGCTTTCGATTACCGAAGGTAAGAGTCGCACCAGATTTTTTGTGTCGATATATATTTAGTTTCTGACAGTACCGCACATATGAATTCACGATATAAAATTTATAAACATGTGAAAATATTTATATTTTGATACCATGGCAACCATTTCTTCTATCTTTTCTATGAAGCACAAGAGTAAAGTGTGCTTCAAAAGATTTCAATTGAAAAATGAGAATATACATTTTAAAGAGCATGTAAAAAATCATATCAAAATTGTTGGAGCGAATTTTGAGAAAATCGAAAAAAACTGAAAAAGTCAAGTAAAGTACAAGTAGTTTTTGGCCGATTTTGTTTAAAAGCTTATTTTCACGCCCTATGGAGGTGCTTAACTTGAACGTAAAATTTCAACCTACTAGCTCAATTCCTTCATGCTTAAAATTTAACACCCACCCACAGACAGAACATGTCGCGAAAACCACTTTTGTGGAATCAGGGGACCTCTAAACGTGTATCTCGACATCGAATTTTTGAGATGAAACCAACACTTTCTCTCTCTATATATTAACATATATAGAGGTAAGAGAAAGTAAAAACAATCGACTTTCCTCTCTTTTTGATAAACTTACCTATATTCTTTATCATCATTTGAAAAATGAAGATTTTCTAATAGGGACGAATAAGTAAAATAATTTTGAAAGTAATCCTAATTTTAAAACACATTGGAATGAAAGTTCAAACAATACATGTACAAATAAATACCCTGCCTGTGAAAGAGCAAGGCATCTGAGTAACAAGTACAAAGAGGCTTTTCGTCTCTCTGGGACGGAAATCACGCCTAAAATTTAATAAATTCAGAAAAAAATATTTTACTAAAAAGCTCCTGCTTGCTCTATCTGATAAATATTTTTCTCTTTATAAAAAAAAAAAAAAAAACGAGGTGTCATTTTTTACAAAAGACTCAATTTTTATAGCAATCATACCATCAATGCAAAAAGGTTCAAAGTTTTCTTTTTCTAAAAAAAAAAAAATAACATTTTCCAATAAAATAAGTTGAATAAAAGCCCAACCAAACCATGTTTTGAATTCAAAATAAAATTGATGAATAATAAAACACTTGAATATAAAATATCTGAACGCAAAAGGCCATCCTATTTTTTATTGGCTTGACTGAAGGGTCATTACAAATCTCATTTATCCGTTATTGATTTAGCGATTTGAGTGATTTGACAAGTAATTCAAACCTGTTTGAAATTAAAGCATTTCGCAAAAGCGTATTTACAATGCTTTCAATGGGTAACTTTGAAAATGAATTGAATCAAGAGGTGGTTTCGATTTGCAGGTTACAAACAAGCAAGTATGTCGTCGACAAGTAAACAGAAAATACTGAAACTTCTAATAAGTATATCGCAATAGGGAAAGTAAAACAACCAAGAGGAAAGGCTAGAGAGATAAAAAGATCTTTGGCTTGATTATCGACACGCAAATTCATTACCCGCCCATTGAATATATCATTTATTAAAGGCTTTTATCTCCCCTAGAGTTTTAATGAATATATACTACTCGCAAGCACACAGTGGCTTTCCCCGGGACCAAAACTTTCTTCAACTCTTTAAAAGGCTCTATCTTAGTCAGAGCTTATCTTGGCTTATGGATAATGATGAATATAATGAATGATATTGTTTCCGGGTCGTTTAGTCTATCGAATTGGATAAACTTTGTTCGATGATCAAACCTAATAGGGAATAGGAATTCCGAACTAATACCATTTGGTTCCAGCGTCAAAAGCATTATCCTAACTAATTTCAAGATAGTTATCAAAATTGTTTTAATTTTATTTATAGCCTAAAGGTAAGCTATTTTAATATTTTTAATCTTAAGGCTGGAGAAATCATTTTAGTCAAAAAATACATGATTTTGAAGCTAATGTTGTGAAGCAAAAGAGAGAGAGAGATACAAAATTTTAATTTTAAATAAGATTCGAAAAACAAAATTTGATATCTGGTTGGATCAAAAAACACATACAAAGGCTCCTACAGAAAAATGCAAAGTTATAATATGTATATCACTGTTCCCACGAGTATGGGGGGATTATGGTCTTAAAAATGTTATAATAGGCCATCCCATCACCTGGGAAGGATTTTCTATCTCGCTCTCGTTAGTGTCGGACAATGAAACCAATAAAGAACTTGAAAAGATGAGTATATAAACTGTACAAAATCAAAGAATTAATTTAATTAAATATCTTATGAGTACCTATTTGTAAAAATTTTAAGAAAAAAAAGTTTGCCCACAGTTGACTTGGAGCGTCATAGACAAACAAACAGACATTAGCGAATTATAGATCTTTCTGAAGTCATATTTATTTAAATTAATTGGTAATCAATATAAATAAATAGATTTTATCGGTGAGAACAGGAAGCGAACCAGTGGCCTCTATCCAAATAACATTTTTGCCATTTGGCCATCATTCCCTATTTTGATATTTCCATTTTCAATAAACCGGACGCGACAATCTGGGGTAATATTTCATCTATCAATCTATATTTTAATAATTATTCTCTAATAGAAAATGTATCTATAAAAGTTATTAATTCTCTGTTTTAGAATTTCACCATAAACAAAAGACTTAATTGCTTTTGGTTTAAAAAATTTTTAACAATAGAATCAGGATATTAAGTCAAAATTAATTATTTCGAGGAAAGAGTATATTATTATGGTAATGTATTCAATATTATTGTATAATTTTATCATATCTGTATTTGTTTTTTTAAGTGATTTATTCTGTTTCGGAAAATAGCCAAACCTACGAACGTTGAATTAAGATAATTAATGATATTTAATTTTAGCTTGATCGCTCATGATGATAAGTGCTAAATTATGAAACAAGCTCAATAACTCGCGATTAAATTAAATAATAAATAGGCTCTAAAAACCCTTACTAATGGGATTGTAGGCGTAAAATTATTATTTGACTAATTTGTAAATACACTTGTAAATACAACCCAATATATTCCACAGACTGATGAGTTGTCTGCTTCTTCTTTTAAATAGGAAATATACTATCAGATAATTGGACGATGTTATGCACAAAGGAACCAAGCGCCTTTAACCTAAATCTGAGATAGGGGGCATTTCATTTGCAGAATAGTAAACAAAAACAATGGCAATGACTTTTTTTTATACAAAAAAAGTGCACAGAGTAATAATGTTGTGATTTAATTAAAGAGGTAGAACTTCTTTTTCTACAAGATGGCGGTCTTATCTCAATTTCGATCATAATGGCGCTTGGTTCCTTTATGCATAACATGGTCCAATTAATCCAATTTCTTTCTAGACAAGACCTCAAAGATCGAGTTATTTATATTAATTATAGAAGGGACACTGGTGAGCCTGAGCGATATAATGATAATTGATTTATACAAGTGTGTAAAGCTGGGAATCGAAGAATGGGAATATAAGGCGAATAGGACCAGCCCCTTTTTTCTCTCACTAACATGTAACTTCAATTTATTGCAAATATTTCGATTGCTCTCAAAAAGAGAGATTTGAGAGATATTGATCTCAAAAATTCATATGTGCACTGAGGATTGCCCCTGAATAGGAACAAATATTCCCAATAAATTGAAATAGTGAGAGAGAAGAGGCTGGTTTTATTCTCTTATCTCCCTAATTTGATTTATATAATAATGGCTATCAATTAATTTGAATAAAATATTATAACACACAAAAGTGCGCTTTTGTTTCGATGTGTGAAATGAATTTTGTTTCTTAGGCTTTGGCATACTTCAGCAAGTAATTCTTATGACAAATGGGTTGTTTTTACTTGCTCTTACCTATATATGTAATATATAGTGAGAAAGTATTGGGATAATGTCAAACATTCGATGTCGAGATTTTTTTTCTTTTCTTGTTCTTTCGGAAGAAAAACACTTTAATCGATTGAAAATAAATTGAATAAAACAAAAAGAGATTAAACTTCAACGTTGGTTTGATTAACATCCCTTCCAATTCATATTTCAATTTTACATATTGAGAGCTACCGATTTTTAATAGAGAGGTGAACGAAAGAAAATTATTCAATTCTTATTATTCTGGGAGTTTTTAATTATAGACCACATTGTGATTAATTATTTATTAAAAATATAAACATTATATGTTTCGACTGTTTATCAAGTAGGCTACTGTGCACTTGCTCCGACTCAAGTATTCAATTCTGTCGACGTTTCGACCGATTCGCCTTCTTCAGGATTAGCCTCCCCGTGTCCATAAAGGATGTTGTAATAAACATACGTCCCCTCTGGATCTATAGACTTTGGAACAGTTCGCTTTAAGCTCTTTGAAGAATGTTTATAGCCACATCCTATCGGGTAAAGACTAATCTAATGGCAATTACATAGTATTAAAGATGACCGCAACAATTGACCTTGCTTTTATTGACAATGTCCTATCTTTCATTAAAATTTTCTATCAATCATCAATATTATCGCCATGAAATTGAAAAAATTTATTAATTCTAAAAATATCCATTGATTCGTTGGTAGTATATTCCTTCAGTGTCACGATAATTGAAATTTTGAAGCAGAATAATTGAAATTTTGATAACATATAAATATATTATAAATCAGGATAATGATAAACGCAAATATGATCTATTTTGTGCTACTTTCAAAAAAGAAATCACTACAAGAACAAAGATGTTGCCATTATATAAGGAATCATGGCCGAATTAAAAGAGTGGGTTTCAGTCAAAAAAAATTGTCTCATAAATATTGATTTGTTGATTTTGACATCTATCTTGTTAGAAAACACAAATTCACCCTATATCAAAATTATTAGCTTTCAATAGATAGACTATTTAATCAATATTCTTTTTTTATATAAAGCTAGTAGTACTAGCATTTAATAAGAAACTGTTTTATTTACTTAATCCCCCACTTATCAAATGATATAATTTCTTTAGGAAGCGTTCGATATTTTCAATTAATTTGAGTAGATAAATTATCCTGAGGCTTCTCCCCCAGGATTTCAACAAATAGGGGGAGAGAGAGAGAGGGGAGCTCTTCTCTTTCCAGGTCAAATGTATATTTTATTTCCGAAATTAACAAAATGATATTTTCCTCTGTTTTGAAATTGATCTAAAATAAGATTGATAGAGAATTATAACAACCCCAAGTCTTTGAGCTCAATAAAAAAAAAAAAAAAAAAAAAAAGAAATAAGAGATGGGCTGTTTGAACGATCATTTTTTAAAAGCTTGACGCTAATTAAGGAAAAAGTTTAATAGTTTTTTTATAGAAAAAAGAAATCAGACACATTTATATTCTATTTGTTAAGGGTAAAGAGACATTAGAGAATGTGACAGAAGAGGAAGTATCCTTTAGGCCTATCGGATAAAATTAATAATACTCTATAATTAATTGGTTTCCCATCTTATGTTACTCCCCCCCATTTTATAAAATAATGCAAAAACAAAAATGTTTAATTCTAAAAAATTTAAATAAAAATATTTTCACTTTTCTCTCACTCCATATATGTTAATATATAGAGAGAAAGTAATGTCAAAAATTCGATGTCGAGATTTTGATGGATATACACGTTTTGAAGATCCCTGAATCCAAAAAAGTGGTTTTCGCGACATGGTATGTCAGTCTGTTTGTGTGTGTGTCTGG
>JAKCPI010030837.1:0-10294 GCA_023213315.1 Euborellia annulipes
CATTCATGGAATGTACAAATGGAAAGAATACATAAATATTTCTCTATATATTTCCTATGGGAGAAATCGTATCTTTAAGAATTAATAACTCAAAAAGTTATAGGAATTTCGGGATGAAAATAATTTTCTTGTAATCCCGAGAAGGTCTTCTTTATGCATATAAAATTTCATTTCAAAATTCCAACTGGAAGTTGCCTAAATAGAACGCGTGACAGACAGACAGACAGGCATTAGCGAATTATATATATAGATAAGATATAGACCCAATTTTTTACTTTCTCGTACCCACTATGTGAAATATAAGGAAAGTATTGCGATCATGTCAAAAATTCGATGTCGAGATTTTGATGGATATACATGTTTTGAGGTCCCCTGAGTCCGAAAAAGTGGGTCCCTCAAATTGGTCTGTGTGAGTGAGTGTCTGTGTGTGTGTGTGTGTGTGTGTGTGTGTGTGTGTGTGTGTCTGTGTGTGTGTGTGGACCAAGGTTTTTTAGCATGAAGGAGTTGAGCTACCGGATTGAAATTTTATATTTAACTTAGGTACCTTTTTGAAGAATCTCAAAATAAGCTTTTTTGAACAAAATCCGGCCAAAAAGTACTAGGTACTTTACTGATGTACTTTTTCAGTTTTTTTCGATTTTCTCAAAATTCCCTCCAAGGATGTTTTTTTAAATTCAAAAATCAATTATTTTTTTAGATTCTCTTTAAAATGTATATTCTCATTTTGCCGTTGAAATCTTCTGAAGATCACTTTACTCTTGTTCTTCATAGGAAAGATAGAACTGGTTGCCATGGTAACGGAATTTAAATCTTTTCTTTTTATAAGATTAAAAATCAATTATTATTTAAATTCCCATTTTTTTTTATTTTTTTTTTGTCTTCTAATTGTTTCCGGGAAAACATATATCACTCTCTCTCTCTCTCTCTCTCTCTCTCACTTGCAAACATTATCGTCTCTCTCTGCTTTTTTTTAAATTCCCTTTCTGCCTTCTCTTCCATAGGCCCAATGTTAATTTCCTATAGGGATTTGTATGTTAATTTCGATTCAAAAAGGGGTCCCCTTTGGAACTTTTTAGGCATTTAAAATTTTTTTTTTCCAATTCTTATGAAATTTTGTATTTATTTACGATTCTATATTGGGTATAAAATGTCCAAATATGAGATTAAAATTTTTGAAAATAACCATAGTTTATTTGAAGCAGTCAACTTTACATTTAAAATGCAAGTTTGAAACTAAGGTGCTATGGGAAACTAAATATATCTCGACACAAAAAATCTGGTGGCCTGACCAGCACAGTGCCCAACTTTCTCTTACCGAAGGACTAAGAGAAAGTTGTGTGCTGTGCGCCAGTCACACCAGATTTAAATATGGTAAAGCGAAAAAAAAACGTTCATTGGCGTTATTTTTATATTTCTACACTGACAGAGAGAGAGAGAAATTAGTTGGTTCGTATTTTTATTCAATGTCATAACCTCCTCACAAGTTGAGTTGCCAATCTTTCTTTTTTGTTTTCAAGTAAAATTTAATTTAATTTTTAAGTTTAGTGACGTGAATGAGTCACATCGACAGTGTTTTTAATCCTTTTACGTATAAAATACCAATTATTCGACCGGGTTTTACTAGAAAGAGACAAAAGGAGGTACCAAAAAACGTTTAATTCCTCTGACGTAAACTGAACTGAACAAAACCACACCTTAAATCAAAGGTTAATAATTATTCTTCTTTTTTTATTATTATTATTATTATTATTATGTATTCTTTGTGAGAATTTTCCCTATTTGATAAAAAAAAAAAAAAAACAATCAGTTAATCTGTGGAAGTTTTGTGACAGTGTGTGAGAGAGAGAGAGATACAAATCTATTCTTCTCTCTCTCTCTCTCTCTCTTATGTACTTGTTATCAGAAGAATTTTATTTTTGAATCACTGTAAGCAAAAGTAATAATTTAATCTTATCTATATAAAAAAAAAGAAAATAAGTGTCAAGAATGTCAGAAGATTTTTATAAGAAAACTGATTGAAATTTTTTTTTTCTGTCAAATTAAAGACGGGGGCCATAGGGTCTAGATGAAACAATGCGTCTAGGGCAGTGGTTCCCCAACCTGGGGGCGATCGCCCCCAAGTGGGCGATTTGGGATATTAGGGGAGGCAATAAATAAGTGGGGGGGGGGGCGATTGGGGGGAGCTGAGTATTCAAAGTGGGAAAAATTAATAGAGTTTACTAAAATTTAAAATCAAAGAAAAATTCTCCTATTTACAGGATAGAATAGAACAAAATATTGTCCTAAAAATAAAATAGTCTGAAGATAATTCCAATCTAGAATTGATTAATAATTTTGGTTTTGTTTTTTTTACTTTCATTAAATAAAGATTGACCAAAAAAAAAATCCCATTTTTGTTATTTTCTTCATAAAAATAAAATTATTATTAGATTTTTAAAAGGTTAAGCCAAAAAGAAATCAGACAAAAATTTAATCAATCTTTATCTAAATTTGAATTTTGATTGCCGACGTTTCGAACTCCTTCGTCAGGACAATCGGTAGTTAGTATCCCATCTGTATTTTACTAACTACCGATTGTCCTGAAGAAGGACGTGATTTGAGTCCGAAACGTAGGCGATCGAAATTAAAATTTAGATAAAGATTTATTAAAATTTTTGTCTGATTACTTTCCTGGCTGACATCCTACCCATATTTGAAAATTTTAACGTTTCAGTCATTATTTCTGCAGCTTTGAAAAGAAGTTATCTGAGGAACTTGATTGATTCATTTTGAAATAAAGTACATAAAAATTTTAGATCATGCAATGAAAATGAAAAGGGGGCGATGGGTGTGAGACAACCTCCAGAAAGGGGCGATGGGCCAAAAAAAGGTTGGGAACCACTGGTCTGAGCGAACTTTATTGCAAGGGCGGATACAAGGGGGGGGGGGGGGGTAAAGGGGGTAATTACCCCCCTCCCCGAGGTTAGAAAAAAATACTTTTTTTTTCGAAAAAAAATTTACTTTTAATGTGAAATTTAAAAAAAAAATTAATACTTAAAAATTTGATTTGTATTTATATTCTGGCAAAGAGGTACAGAATGCGCCTTTAAATTATCGGAATTAAGAAAAACAGGGTGCTGTGCGAAGAGTCACACCATATTCCCCCCCCGAGAAACACCACTCGATCCGCCCTTGCTTTTTTTTATCTAATCTATTTCAAAAAAGGTTTTATTCTTTCGAAAACTGAATAGTTTTTGAAATAATCAACGAAGAAAAAGAAAATTTTCGTTTTTTTTTTTTTACTTTCTCGTATAGAAAATAAAGAGAAAGTATTGTAATCGTAAAAAAAATTCGACTTTAGGATTTTGATGTTTCTCCACGTTTTAGACCTCCCTGAGGGAATACCAAATACCATTTTGGGCATTATGTCTGTGTGTGTGTGTAAATACGATTGCTTAAAAACCAAAGCAGCTAGATGGATGAAATTTGGTATATGCTCCTTACACTAAAATTGTAGATTTCTATTAACTTTTGGAGTAAATACGTCACTTGGAAGTAGTACTTTTACTTAAAAAGTTTTTTCAGAAATTTCGACATTTTCAATTTCTTTGTTATATTATGATAAAATACTCGAATTTTAAAAACGTTTTTATTCTTTGATATTTTTCCAAAAACTGAATAGTTTTTGAAATAATCACAGAAGAAAACGAAAATTTTCGTTAATTTTGTAAAGAAAAATCAAAACAAAATCATGCAGGTGTCATTAAAAAACATGTAAATATAAAAAAACGTAATTGGGGGCATAGTTAAAAAAAAAAAAAAAAAAAATTAGCGCGAACTAGAAAATGAGATTGGAGGTAGTTATATATTTTTCATTACCTTTTTCCTACGTCTATTTATCAACATTGTGTTGGTTAGAATTTCAAAAAAAAAAATCTGTTATGATTTACTCTGTCACATGAGAATATCAATTATTAATAGAAAGGAATGATAGATAGATAGAAAGAGAGAGTGGGGGATACATTTATCAAAGGCATATATTATATTCACTCATTGTGAGATGTTTATCCATCAAGACCCACCCCCCACCCCCACCCCCACCCCTGCCCCAATATGCCAAAGCTAATTGCCTTTGACAAGCCCTTAATTAATGTACTTCAAAGGCGATGAGAATATCATATTTTGTTTATTTAAAATTTCACATCTACACACAAGAGTTTGGCTTTATAAATAAAAAAATCTGGTGTGATTGATCACACAACTTTCTTTACCTTCGGTAATGTGTGGTGCTTGTCACACCAGATTTTTGGTGTCGACATATATTTAGTTTCCGACAGTTTTTGAAGAAAATTTCAAAAATGTTTGATCTTTTTTATAAGGTCTTTAGAATATTTTATTTTTATGAGAATTTTTTGTCCTCTTCTATCCTGTCTATCTTCTCAACGGGATATTTTTCTCTTGATTTTTTGTTTTTTTTTTTTTTTTTCTTTTGAATTTTTTGTAAACCTCTAATAATTTTTTATCCTATGATTACTCATCGCCCCCCACTTATTTTTTCGCCCCGCTGAAAAAACCAAATCGCCCACTTGGGGGGATCGTCCCCAGATTGGGAACCACTGTATTAGAAGATATGATAGGATAGCAACTGAGGAAAGAATCAATCAAAAATTTTATTCAATTTTATCTAATTTTATTACGATTGCCGACGTTTCGGACGCTTCTTCAGGAGAATTGATAGTTAGTAGTATAAGTGAGTATAAATTTATTCAGTATTTAATATATACAGTCATAATAGTGAGTCGAGTAGCACATTTGAAAATTACAATTATAATACGCCGGTAGCCTCCAAATTTTTTTTTTTTTCTCGCTTTAGTTACATAGGAGAATCTATTCAGAAAGAGATAAACCAGTCTTAATTTCATAACCTCGCTTGTATTAAAAGCTTGCTTAATTTAACATTATTTACAATGGTGTTCATGTAACCTTGTTCCTCAACTCCTACAACTTCCCGAATATAGTGCCTCCTCAGAGAGTCGTACAATGGGCATTCGACCATGATATGGAATAAGGACTCCAGTCTCTCCATGTTGCAAATAGTACAATGCTCTTTTTGGTTGATTAAATAAACGTTTCTATTCACTGAGAGCTTCACAAAATATTTCCCAGCTACCCTCACCTGAGCCCAAAGCCTCACGTACACGAATCTTGTGTTGGAGGTTAGATAATCTTGCGGATATAGGGTGTCGGAGGGGAAACGAATAATGCTCTTGTAAAAGCTGCTGAATAAAGAATTATTAACGAATTCGACGTCCCTCGCAACAAGATTCCTACTGAACTCATTTAGAGGCTCGCCCAAAAGGTATTTAATTTTTCGATGATCAGATAGATTATCAGAGCTGAGTCCTGCCGTGTACAACAATGCTTTGACCTGGGATATCCAATTGTATTTGATGTTCGCTCCAGTCTCCAGAGATAGCAGCCTCTCAAAACAGATCCTAGGGGAGAATTGATAGTTAATGAAATACGTCCATCCATTAACTATCGATTGTCCGTAAGGGAAGGGCGGGATTTGCGTCCGAAACGTCGGCAATCGTAATAAAATTAGATAAAAATTGATTAAATTTTTGTCTGATTTCTTTCCTGGCTGCCATCCTACTCATACCTTTTTATATTTTGTTACCATGGCAACCAATTCTCCCATCTTTCCTTTGAAGTACAAGAGTAAAGTGGTCTTCAGACGATTTCAATGGCAAAATAAGAATTAGGGTCCGACCTGAAACAAGATTTTCAGCCGAAACTGAAACCGAATTTCGCCCTCAATCTTAATTTCTACCGAAACTTGTATTTCCTATCAGAGGCGTATATAGAAATTTTTTCCATTTTTTTTCGGGCCTGGGGGGGGGGACCCTAACTCAAAAATTTTTTTTTAAGAAACTAAATTTCTCCCACCCCGTGGAACATTTCCCCTTTTGCGGGTCCTAAGTTTTCCGTCCTGCGGGAAGAATTTTTTTCCTCAAGTGCAAATCATTTTTTTTTTTTTTTTTTTTGAGTGCCCATCTTTTCAGACTCAGGTTTCAGCTACTTTTTGGCCGAAACCGTAACCGAAACAGAATACTCGGTCGGATCCTAACAAGAATATACATTTTTTTTTTTTTTTTTTTTTTTGTATAAAAACATTCACACTTTTTTCTCATTCGCACTCACACTCACACACACATTCACACAGTCTTTTCGGCAACTCAGGCCATTTAAGACTTTAGACGATAAGCGTTGTAATTAATGTATATATATTGAGGGTTCAGGCATTTCTATTTAAGCCATCTGGTATCCAAATGGCTTAAATAAAATCATCGGACTGCCTGGGTCCGAACCCGCGACGTTTGGCATATGAGGTAGGCACGCTACCTACTATGCCACACCCGGGGGCAATATACATTTTAAAAAGCATCTAAATCTTTGGAGCGAATTGAGAGAAAATCGAAAAAAAACAAAAACAAAAAAACGGAAAAAGTACATTAGTAAAGTACTAGTATTTATTGACAGATTTTATTTAAAAGCTTATTTTCACGCCTCAGAAAGGTGCCTAACTTAAATATAAAATTTCAGCCTCATAGCTCAATTCCTTCATGCTTAAAATTGGACACACACAGACAGACCATGTCGCGAAAAACCACTTTTTTGGATTCAGGGGACCTCAAAACGTGAAGATCCATCAAAATCTCGACATCGAATTTTTGACATGAATCCAATACTTTCTCTCTATATATTTTAACATAAATAGAGGTAAGAGAAAGTAAAAGTATAGGAGAATCTATTAATAACAAAACCCAAGCAGCATTTAAAGTTTAAATGACTACACTGTTACCTTGAAGTTAACTTTAAAGTAATTTTTACCAGAGAGCGCAACGTATTTATATCGGTATGATTACCGGATTATTCCCAAAGTGGGGAATAGGATTGTGGTCTTTTTTACCACACAAAAACTTTAGCTGGAACGGTAATAATCACGTTACAGATTCGTAATAGGTACATAATGGTTACGTGAAGGTTTGGTAATTTTTCCCAATTATTCGATAGTTGAACATCGGCTTTCCATTCGTTTATATTCGGAAATTATTTTAAATAAGAGAAAGTAAAAAATGGCATCATGCAAGTTTATCAAGAAATATTAATATGTCTATTTTAATGGTAAAAGAAGATGGCCGAAAAATGTTAAATTTTATTCACAGGCGAAAGAGGACACGGAGTGGAAGAAAATACAAACGCTCGAAATTTTTTTGATAAATATAATGATTATACTTCGTATAAAACTGTGCGCCCTAACAAATATGTAGTTTTACGAATATTTTTTTATAAATGTCAAAATAAATAAAAACCAACATTTTCAAAAAAACGGCTAATAATCATGTTTAATTATTTTGGTAGGTACAAATTTACATAAGTTTGTAAGTAATGGTCTTTATTTATCATAAATTATTGTTTATTTCATTAATTGGCAGGTTATTATTATTTAACCATTATAGAATACGACATCTTTATTTTAATATTACTTTAAAGTATTATTTTTCACTTTTAAGTCATTTTGACTATTTTATAGTAAGAATTCCTTAAAAATAATACTGAAGAGACATTTTTACTCTACAGTGACAAAAAATATTACCTTTTAGTTATTTTAGGTGAGACTTACTTATAGGTTATATTAGAGGGTTTTTTTTTATGGGAAAATAACTTCAGAAATTACGTCGAAATTTTATCACTTTTACCGTAACAAAGTGGTGGCTGTTACTTGATTTTATTACTTCAAAGTAATTTTTATTTAATAAAGTAATATTTACCACGGTAGCGCTACTAACATTTTTACTCTTGAGTAAAAAAACTTATAAGTAAATTCTTTGAGTAAATTTCACCAAATATTTACCTATGAATATTACCATTAGGTAGACAACTTTGAAGTTTAATTTGGTAGTAAAAATAACGTTATTTTTCCTGTGCTATTTACTTTAAAGGAAATTATTACTAAAAGTTCCATAAATAAGTTTAATTAACTACATTTTCTCTTCTATAAGTAAAAAACTTTATGCTAGTCAATTCTTACGGAAAATGCTGCTTGGGAACGGCCGTCGTATTTGTTTTTTTTGTTCATCAAGAGGACAAGAGTCCTCGAAAATGTTTTGAAGCAACTACTGAATATTAATTAATTGTAATCTCTGAGGGGACGGGCGAAGCCACTGATAAGATCAAAGAGTATTCAAAGTTATAATTTTTTTGAGATTGAGCAAAAAAAAAAAATAAAAAAAAAAAATCAAGTGGGTGTCTTTGACCAAATACACGATTAGATGATTAAATAACCAAGATTACATTTTAGGAATATATCAATATATGAAAATATATAATCCACTATCTATAAATAATTTAATCTCTTCTTGTTTAATTATTTATTAAAAAAAAAAAAAAAGATGTGCAATGGTCCTTATCTTTTATTTTCTTTGAATTCTTTTTTTTTTAAGCCGGATATTTTTTTTTTATTATTTGCAACGAGATTTAGTGATAGAAATAGAAAAGAGAGAGTGTGATGATAATAATGTTCTTCTAGGGGATGTAATAGGAACAATGCAGAGGCGATTAAGCAGTTAAACTCGTGTCCAAATTCATCTCATGGCAAAACTCTATTTGAGATGTCACCATTATTCCCTTGAAAGTTATTTCTCAGAGTGACAGTTGAGGGTCCGCTAAATCCCCAAATGGTGAGGCTAAAAGATTCCTGTATATCCTGAATTTTTTTTGTTTTTTTTTTTTTGTTCAGATTTTTTGTGTCGACATATATTTAGTTCCCGACAGTACGGAACATATGAATTCAGATGTAAAATTTATGAAGTATGGGGGAAAATATTTATATTTGATACTATGGCAACCATTTTCTTCTATCTTCCCTATGAAGCACAAAAGTAAAGTTGTGCTTCAAACAATTTGAGAGCAAAATGAGAATATACATTTGAAAGAGAATCTAAAAAAATAATTGACTTTTGAATTTTAATCAAAATCGTTGGAGCAAATTTGGAGAAAATCGAAAAAACTGAAAAAGTGCATCAGTAAAGTACTAGTACTTTTTGGTTGATTTTGATTAAAAGCTTATTTTCTGGTCCCGGGGGATGTTTAACTTATATATAAAATTTCAGCCTCTGGCTCAATTCCTTCATGCTTAAAATTGCACACACACACACACCACCCCCCCCCCACCCACCCACAGACAGACCATGTCGCGAAAACCACTTTTTGGATTCAGGGGACCTCAAAACGTGAAGATCCATCAAAATCTCGACATCGAATTTTTGACATGAATCCAATACTTTCTCTCTATATACGTATATACTACATACTGTATATACATAGGTAATAGAAAGTAAAATTTAAGTAATTTTTGGAAAATCCCTTAAATTTAGGCCCTCGTTTTTCGGAAACACCCAAAAAAAAAAAAAAAATGAATGTTCTCTCTCTAACACTTGCATTGGGCCGAATGTTGTTGTCATTCAATCTGTCAAATTGACAAGTTATATAAATATATTTATTCTGATAGAGAGAGAGAGAGATTCAATAGATTTTTTCTCACACAAAGAACGCAAAAATCAAAGTTGAAAGCTTTCCATTATTACTTTCTCTTACCCATGTATATATGTAATGTATATATAGAGAGAGGTGATTGGGTGTCAAATTCGATGTCGAGATTTTGATGGATCTTCTACGTTTAGAGACCCCGGGATCCAAAAAAGTGGTTTTCGTGACATGGTCTGTCTGTGTGTGTGTGTGTGTGTGTGTGTGGGTGGGTGTGTGTTTAATTTTAAGCATGAAGGAATTGAGCTATGAGGTTGGTAAAATTTTATATTTAAGTTAAACACCCCCGGGACCGGAAATGTAAGTTTTAATCCAAATCGCCAAAGAAAATAGTAATTACTGATGTACTTTTTCAGTTTTTTTCGATTTTCTCAAAATTTGCTCCAACGATTTTTTTTTAAATTCAAAAAATCAATTATTCTTTGGATGCTACTCTTAAAATGTTATTCTCATTTTGCAGTATTGTAATCTTCACGAAGACCACTTTACTCTTGTATTTCATAGGGAAGATAGGAGAAATGGTTGCCATGGTAACAAAATATAAATATTTTCCCATACTTATAAATTTTACATCTTGAATTCAAATATTCCCGGACTGCTGGAACTAAGTACATGTCGACACAAAAATCTGGTGTGACAAGCACAGTGCACAACTTTCGATTACTGAAGGTAAGAGAAAGTTGTGTGCTGTGCGCCAGTCACACCA
>JAKCPI010030838.1:0-12658 GCA_023213315.1 Euborellia annulipes
GCAAATTAAAGTAGAATGAACACATTTAACCCTAGAACGCACAAGCTTTTTGGAAACGCAAAGTCACAAGGGAGGGCCTCTCAGGCCCACTATATGTTTAATAGGCTTTTCAACACATTTTTGAATAATTATATTAATTTTTGTTCATTAATTTATTTTAAAATTTATAAAAATATATAACTAATCAATATTTTATTCATAATTTTAAAGTTTTTATTTTAAAAACATCTTTTACATATAATTTTTTTAGTACAATGACCACTTCAAATATTTCTTTTACAGCAGACTTGTTATTTTTGTTTTCTGTTTATTTTAGTTGGACACAAATAACATCTTCTTCTTGTAGGTTTTTTAAGATCAAAATTTTATTTTGACATTGAGGGGGTACTTCCTCAATTACCCTTCTAATTGATTTCTGTAGTCGTTGTATCGATCTTATTTTTATGTGATCGCAAATTAATTCCTCGCTCAATTCAACAAAAAATTTTTTGGAAATTAACATGAGATTTGTGTTTTAAATTAAAATAAATGATCATTGATGCAATTACACATACCCCAATACAATTTCCGAAAAACGGCCAACAGCCAATGATTTGTTTTTCTTTTACAGCTAGGCTTTACTACCGAATGTGTGTCTGTCATTTTATTCAAAATATCTACTGCTCCTTTCGGTTCATTATAATAAATAATAATTTCTGGTTTTTGGGCATGTTCATAAACAATACCAATATTGTCTGAATGATATATACTCGACAAGAGTAAAATAGACTTCCTTTTTTAGGCACATAAGAGACAAGCGCAAATTTGAGAGTAAATCGAAAAATTCAGCTGGAATACATTTTTTATCTTTTCTAAAGTATCTTTTCCAATAAAACATCGAGTATTCGAGTATTGAAACAGAAATTATGAGTCAGGTGTAAATTTCCGTAAAGAATATAAAAATTTTTTTTTTTTTATCAATATCTTCATTGCTTGAATTTTCATTATTTTCTTCAGTAATGTGATCCTCTATACTGTATTTTATTTTATTTATTTTTTTTTTTTTTTAAGAATACTGTCTTTATCTTCGATAACATTTAAATCTCCTAGCTCTTTTCATTCTTTAGATATTTTGTTCACAAACAGACCATGTTGCAAAAACAACTTTTTTGGACTCAGGGGACCTCAAAACGTGTATATCCATCAAAATCTCGACATTGAGTTTTTGACATGAATATAATACTTTCTATATAATTACATTTATAGTTAAGAGAAAGTAAAAGCATTCTTGAATGTTATCAGAAGATATAATCTCAAAAATATAGAGAAGCTTTGAGATCCGAAAGTCGAGATGAAACTGACAGTTTTCTTGATTTTTTCAAAATTAATAAAGAATTTGACAATATTTATTTTATTATTTAAAAAAGAACATGACAATTTTAAATATTTAAATACATAATACATAATAGGTTGTCATTCAAAGTGTTTTAAATACCCAGAAACCCCAAGGGCCTGGGAGGCCCTCCTTGTGACTTTGTGTTTGTAAAGTGGTTCGAAGAAAAATAAGCCATAGAAAAATTTTTTTTTTTGAAAAACCCATTAAAAATATATTTGTTATGAATAAATGGAGGAATACTAAAAACTTGAAATTTATACGAAGCTTTTTCTGAGAGTTATTGAGAAAAAACGGAGTGACCGGGCCTGAAAGGCCCTGGTTTTGCGTTCTAGGGTTAAATCCGAAAATGGCCATAAAAAAGTTGTAGCAAAAAAAAGGAAACAAAAAGTCCGAGGAACATACGAGTTGTCAAGATAGGGAAGGTTAATTTATTAACGCCACAATAGTCCTGAAGAAGGGAGGCGAAACGTCAAATGGCCTAACACGAGCGTTATTATTTAACTATCCCCCAGGCCCTCATTTTATTCGCCGAAATTTGTTTGTCCTTTCTCTTTCCAATATTTTATTTGAAACATTTACTTGAAGAAGAGCTAACAGACAAAATCCTTTTTTTATATTAATTTTTAAAGAAAAAGCTCAAAACTAAAAATCCTCTTTTGTTTGATATTTAAGTCCTTTGTTAGAAAATAGATGAATAGATCCTTTTTTTTTTTGTTTTTGCTACGCAAATGAAGAGTTTCAGGTCAACAACTCGAACCAAAGCCGATAAACACAGGGTGGCTAATAAATAACCAACGAACGAGGCGATTGAGCCTTTGAAGAGGAAGGACCCTCTGCAATCAAATGATTGGCAATTGCACCAGCCATTTTGCATCGACCCCTCCCCCCCCCGCCCTGCCTCCACCCTCTGATCTATCAACAGCAACAGGCGCTATGTGTAAAGAAAATTAAAATTAAAATAAAAAAGGATTATTACATGTGATGGAATAGAAAGGTTTTCTAATCACTTCAAATTTGACATTGATGGATGCAGAACACAGTGTATGTAAGCCAGATGAATTTTTGTCTCCTGAAGCAGAGCTAGAGATCTCGCTTTCTTTACCAAAGATTCGTTTCATGGAGTTTATTAAATTATAGATATAAAATTCGAAATATCAAACTATAAATCTTGTTTTGCCCTCGGGACCGATGTCTACCGAGGGACGTTTCACACCCATCCGAGGTTTTGCCATACTTGGCATCGCTTAACCCCAACGATTGTGGCGCTCCCGTGGCTAGGTCCTGAGGGAAAGTTTTGTGATTTGCTTGCCTTTTTTTTTTAATTTCAAATCATGCTGATGTTTGCATCTCTTCTCTGTCTCTCTTTTTTTTTCTCTTTCTATTCTGCATTCAATCTCAAGTTTTTTCTTTCTTTTTTTTTTTTTAGAGCAAAAAGAGTTCAGGTGGCGAATTTTCTTTTTCAATTCCATCTAAACGATTATTTCCTTTAAAACAAACAAAAACTATTTGACCTATTTCTAAATAGTTTTAAAAATCAAATAGGTAGAAATTGAAATTTTATAAATTAGAAACTACTTTTCCTTTATTTTATTTTAATAACCAAAATGGGACCAAGGGCAATCCATACTCCGGCGGGCTTCGCCCCCTAGACTCCCCTCAGCTGGCTTGAGCCCGCCTGCCAGCGGGAGAAGGTTCTCTTTATGCATATAAAATTTCATTTCAAAATTTCAACGGGAAGTTGCCTAAATTCAAATTTTAAATCATCTGGAACATTGCGGAATGATGAATGATAGGCAATATGGTTTCAGGCATGCTCGTTCGACTGGGGATATTTTGAGCTTTGTCACACACCTCTGGAACAAAGCCATGGAAATGAAAGGGGAAACTATTGCAGTTGCTCTTGACATTTCGAAGGCTTTCGATCAGGTATGGCATAAAAATCTTTATGCTAAACTTCCATCTTTTGGCCTATCCTCTGAGCTGTGCCAGTGGATCAAGAGCTTTCTAACGGAGCGAAAGATCTCGGTTGTAGTTGACGGTGTGTCTTCTATTCCGCATTCAATCAACGCAGGTGTTCCCCAGGGTTCTGTCCTCTCTCCCACCCTATTCCTTATGTACATTAACGATCTCATGGGAGTAACCTCCAACCCAATTCATTGCTTTGCTGATGACAGTACCCTGCACTCAGTCAGGACTGGTGAAGCCTCATCCACTGGTCGTCTGGGGGCTGTGTCGTCGATAAATGATGATCTTGGTCTCTTGGAGGAATGGGGAAACCTCAATCAAGTAAAATTCAATTCCCAAAAAACTCAATGTTGTTTAATTTCTAGACAAAAAATAGGATTTGCCCTCCCCTTATTTACAGCAATAATGGCCTCGAGTTCAAAGATTCATTTTCTGTTCTGGGAGTGACAGTTACATCTGATCTCTCCTGGAGCAACCACATCTCTTCTGTGGTTAAATCTACCGCAAGGAAATTGGGTTTCCTATTCAAAACGAAGCGTTACTTTTCCTCCCAACAACTCCTAATCCTCTATAAAGCCCAAATTCGGCCGTGTCTTGAATATTGTTCCCACCTTTGGCGAGGGGCGTCGAAAGACGCTCTCTCCTCCTTGGAAGCCATACAGAGGCGTGCAATTAGACTGATAGGTGATTCTACCCTTACTGCATCCCTACAGTCACTAGATCATAGAAGAAGAGTATCTTCACTATCTCTTCTACAGGTATTACCATGGTCAATGCTCTGCCGAATTAAAATCAATTATCCCACCCAATGCAACATATTCACGGAACACAAGAGAGGCATCTTCCCAGCATCCCTATGCTGTTCAGATCACGACTAACAGAACAAAACAATTTCATTCTTCCTTTGTCCCCATGACCTCCCGTGATTGGAACAAGCTCCCTGCGTCTATCTTCCCCAAAACCTACAATCTTCAGACTTTCAAGTCTAACCTCAACAGGCATCTTCTCAGTTCCCGCAGTTGAGTTTCCCCTTTATGCTTCTCCTTTTGTTTTTATTTTCTTCCTGGCTGCATGTGACTATTGGTCATTATAGGTCTTCGGACCTTATGCACCCATTCCAAAAAAAAAAAAAAAAAAAAAAAAAATAGAGCGTGACAGACAGACAGACAGACTAATCTTGAAAAAATCGAAAAAAACTGAAAACGTTTTGGCCTATTTTCTTCAAAAGCTTCGTGTCACGTCCCAAGGGGTGCCTAACTTGAATATAAAATTTCAACCTCCTAACTCAATTCTTTCATGCTTTAAATTGAACACAGACAGACCATGTCGCGAAAACCACTTTTTTGGATTCAGGGGACCTCAAAACGTGTATATTCATCAAAATCTCGACTTCGAATTTTTTGACATGAATCCAATAGGTACTTTCTTTCTATATATATATTAACATATACATATAGGTAAGAGAAAGTAAAATGAGTCCCGCAAAATGGTGAACAAAATATCTCAACTTTACGCAATACTTTTTCTCTATATATATTAACATATATACATAGGTAGAAGAAAGTACAAATGCATATTTTATGCCCTATGCGTTTTTTTGACTTTTAAAATTAAATTATAAATAATTATAGTGATCATCGCAAATAAATTACGTACCATTTAAGAGAGATTTAAGTTCGTTAAAAATGATAATTTTTCTTGTTCAAAAAAAAAAAAAAAAAAATAGTGAGATCAGGTTTGGAAGGAAATTTAATTAGACTATCTCGACTTTGTATTGAGGAAATACAGAAAAAAAAATGTTTACAAGTGAGAAGAAAGGAAACGTTTTATTTCCATGCATAAATAAAATAATGCCTTGAGAAATTTCTCAATAATTTCATTTTTACTTTCTCTTACCTTTATATATGTGTTAATATATATATAGAGAGAAAGTATTGGATTCATGTCAAAAATTCGATGTCGAGATTTTGATGGATCTTCACGTTTTGAGGTCCCCTGAATCCAAAAAAGTGGTTTTCGCGACATGGTCTGTCTGTGGGTGGGTGAACAAAATATCTGAATATATCACGACAGAAAAAGACTGGTGTACTGTGCGACCAGGCCACGGGATTTTTTCTATAAACACACACGTTCAGACTACCGAGGGTGCAAGATCTTGTAAAGCAAAATGGAAAACGAATTTTGCATATTTAAAAACGAAATTACAAAATATGAATTTTTAAAGTATATTGTGAAGCAGTAATATTGAAATTCATTTCTTTTTTGTGACAGGTAATGTTTAATTGAGGTGCTAAACATTAAATATATAAAAATTATTTGTTATGACGTTTCGGCCTCTCATCAAACCCTTCTTCAGTACGGAGTCAAAGATAATGAATACAATTTTTTAGAACATGGAGCATTAGTTATATATATATATATATATTGAAGATTCTGGGACGGAGGTTCCTTCTATAAATTGAAGAGAGCCGCAGTGACACCGTCTCTACTGGTAAGCCTCCAGCATTAATAAAAAATTGAAAAATTAAAAATTGTTTCAATAAAAAAACCTACCGGAAACCAGTAGAGACGGTGTCACTGCGGCTCTCTTCAATTTATATATATATAATTCACTAATGTCCTAATCTGGTTGATATCCAAATGGCTTAAGTAAAATCTTCGGACTGCCTGGGATCCGAACCCGCGACCATTGGTATAGAAGGTAGGCGGGCTACCAAATACAGCAAGCCCGCTGGCCGGAAACTAAATATATGTCGAAAAAATCTGGTGTGGCAACCTTCGATAAAAGAAAGTTGTGTTCTGTCCAACCATCACACCAGATTTTATTGTACCTAATCACCGGGGACTTGTGCCTCTAACTCGGTATTAAAATTTATTTAATACATTTTTCATGTGTCTGGCTGGATAAAATCTTAATTTTTAGTGCATAACAA
Source organism: Euborellia annulipes (assembly GCA_023213315.1). NCBI lineage: Eukaryota > Metazoa > Arthropoda > Insecta > Dermaptera > Anisolabididae > Euborellia > Euborellia annulipes. The sequence continues at coordinate 6,274 of JAKCPI010030838.1, forward strand.
TTTTTTAACAAACTTGTTCCGTTGATGTGATACGTTTAGTAAATAATTTTGTGTTTTAATTTCGTTTCGATATATCAAAAAATCTAGACTTTGAAAGATTTTAATAAAAAAGTAAAAAAAAATACGTTAATAGTGCTATTATTTTATCACTTCTCTCTACTTGTTCTTTAAAAAGAAATTTATTTATTAATTAATTATTCTCCTTTAAGTTATGACCATGTCATGGTGTGCGTTAATTAGTAAATAAAGCAAACTCAAGCGAGTCAAAACATGTTCCTGACAGGTGGTGGTGGCATAGAGCGTGTTACTTACGTTGCTTCTTCTTCTTCTTCTTCACCTAACTAACTTTTTACCTTTCTTTTTTCTCTTTTTCATCCTACCATACTAACACTCTCACGAAGGATATTTCTATTACATTCTATAATAAATAAATAAACAAGAAAGCAAATTAAATGAAATACTAGCCGCTTCGCCCGCCAGAGGCTTCCCTGGACACCTCGAGCTTCTTAATTGCTGCAATTTTTCATTCAACTCGTAAAGTACAAAAAAATAACATTCTCTCATCTTAAAGGAATTTTTTTTTCTATATATATAATGGCGGAGTGTCGGTTTGTCTCACTGGCGGATCCAGAGGTGTTTCTCGGGGGGGGGGGGGTAATCTGGAGTGACTGGTCGCACAGAACACATTTTTTTCTTAATTTCGGTAATTTAAAGGCGCATTCTGTACTTGTTTGCCAGAATATAAATACAAATCAAATTTTTAAGTATTAATTTTTAAAATTTTACATTAAAAATACATTTTTTTTTCGAAAAAAAGTATTTTTTTAGGGTAATTACCCCCTTTACCCCCCTTGTATCCGCCCTTGGTTTGTCTGTATGTCTCTATCCAATCAACCCCAATCTCTCTAAGGGTCTCTCTGGAATCTGGAATCTACCCATTTTTTTTGTTACTGTATTACGGCTTGTTGATAAAACTATTTGTCTTCAAATTGAATGCAAATTGATATAATATTGATATTAAATATTTATATAAATATCTTCAGTTAATATTACTTCTTGTCAGGTGAAAATAAAAGGCATATTTCTTTTTGAAATTATCTTTATTTGAGCCACACAGCTGGCAATTTGTCAAAATAGTTGTGAAGATGGAACAATTCACAAATTGGAATGTAAACACTATTAAAACTTTAAAATTTTGCTAAAAAAAAAAATTAATTTTGTTAAATTACTTATTTTAATTAGGTCTATATATTTATTTAAATTATGGGTAATAATATCAATTTTTATTTTTAATAATTTTTATAAGATGTCTTTATGAGGTTGCTGCCTTCACAGGCAGACCGGGATTTGTTCCCTGAGGGGGGGGCATTTGTTAGCCCATGGGCGGCAGGCTCCCTCTATATGATGCAACCTAAAAAAAAAAAAAAATCAAAAATTTAATTATATAACAATTTTTATTATTTTTCATTTGAGAGATTTAATTATTTAATTATTTTAATTAATTGGCTTTAATTTTTTTTTTTTTTTAAACATTCACACTTTTTTCTCATTCACACTCACATTCACATCCAATCTTAGCAACTTAGGCCATTTAAGACTTTGACGATAACCATTAGAGAGATTAATATACATATTAGGGGTCCTGGCATTTCTATTTAAGCCATTTGGTATCCAAACTGTCTGGGGTCCGAACCCGCATTGTTTGGTATACGATGTTAGCACGCTAACCTCTACACCAAGCCCCGAGGGCCTTTAATTTTTTGATAAGGCATGACAAAATCCAATGCTTTATTTCCAATTGGCGAAAATAATTTCTGCGTTTCCCCTTTTGAAAAATTGGGGACCCAAGTATTTTTTCTGTAAATGTACTCAATATTCTTTTTTTGTTTGTAACATATAGTGCTTTCCATGATATTTTTTGCTTATTTTTCTACACTTTTTTAAAGTTTCCCTTTAGGCGTTACTAACTCCTCGGAGCCACCCGCCCGAGATTCCACCATGTTTGGGATTGCTTCTATGCACAAATCTTACTGGCTGTTGCTCTTATGTCCTGGATCCTATTTTTGAACGTTAAATAATTATGAAGAACTCGTCTTTAATTTGTCCTTTTATCTAAATTTTTCGTTGGTCGTTGAATCGTTTTAGTTCCATTTTTTGTTGACAGGTGAACAGAGTTTAAAGTCTGTTCACACCCAAGGGTATTCAAATAGGGGAGGTACTGGTTTGAATATCGATTTATTCCAACATTATTATTAAATATAAAAGCGCAGCCATATATCATAAGAAGTGATAGTTAATCTCTATATTTATTTATTCTGCTTGGATATATAGGCATATATCATTAAACATTTTAATAATTAAGATCAATATTAATATTATTGATAAATAAATAAATAAATATTCCCACGAAATGGGAAACAAAGCAAATAATAATAAATTATTTGATCCAATCAAGCATATAATTGGCGCTCCACGAGTTGATTTTATATGCATTACCGCACATTCCTTCCTTCTCTCTCTCTCTCTGCGATACATAAATAAATAAATAAATAAATAAATAACAGTGAAAATGAAATAAAAAAATTCAATTTGAATGAAATTCCATTTTTTTTTTTTAATATCATTGTATGTTTCGGGCTTTTTTCTTTTTTGTTAATAAAATAAAAAAAAGGAGAGGGGAGGGGAGATCAATTATCAGGTGTTTCAAAAAATACATTTATCTACCGTATAAAATAATATCTTTCTATAAAATAATTGAATCTGTCATTTTGAAGACGAAAATCTGGTGTGACTGGCGCACAGCACAGCTTCCGTAAGAGAAAGTTGTGCACCGTGCTGTTCACACCAGATTTTTTGTGTTGACATATATATTTAGTTGCTCTTTAGCACTTTAGTTTCAAATTTGACCACGCGATGATTCATAGGTGGCTCTGAGCTACGAATATCCATATCAGTAAAGTGTACTTCAAATGATTTCCACGAAAAATTTCATTGATATACTTTTTAAAGAGCATCTAAAAAATATTTCATTTATGAATTTTAAACAAAATCGCTGGAGCGAATTTTGAGAAAATCGAAAAAACTGAAAAAGTACTTCAGTAAAGTACTAGTACTTTTTGGCCTATTTTGCTCAAAAGTAATTTTCACCCCCGTGGGAGGATGCTTAACTTAAATATAAAATTTCAACCTCGTAGCTCCTTTAGTTCCTGAGATATTTTGTTCACAGACAGACACACCATGTCGCGAAAACTACTTTTTTGGATTCAGGGAGAAACGTGACACGAAGGTACTTAAAACAAAGAGATATTTAAAAAAAAAAAAAAAAAAGATCATAATACTCTTTTCTGACTATTAGTAAAATGAGCATTATAATTATCTAAATAAAAATTCCATAAAAACAAAAAAAAAAGGGGAGGGGGAGGTGGGGGTGGGGGAGAAATTATTTGCTAATTAAAATGATTAGCCTTTGCGGTTGGTTGTTGCTTAATATTTCCATTAAACCCTCAGAGAGAGAGCATTTATTAATTTTTGCTGCATAATTAATTTGCAAACGATCCAGTCGAGAGAAGGGGTAAATTCCCCCTCCCCCTCCCCCCCCTCCACTCTTTCTCTTCTTCTCTTCCTTCCTGATTTGTTGAGTCAGCTCTCGCTCCTCCTGTGTTCCACCATATCTAATGCAAAAATTTTTAATCGGATTGGGTTAAAATTACAAAAAAAAAAAAAAATATCATAGGGCGTGTTTTTTTTTTTAATTTTTTTTTTTTAAGAATTTGTCTGGGAATCCTTCCAATAAGTATCGCGTGAAAAATTTTTGTACTAATACTTTCTCTTATCTATATACGTCTGTCTCTTCCTTCCTCTTTTCAACAGGCGTCAGACCGAGCGACGGGCCGGCCTGTTCTATCTATTGTCAGTTTTCCCATTCACACTCATTCACACAGTCTTTTCGGCAACTCAGGCCACATAAGACTTTTGACGATAACCGTTATTGAATATATATATTAGGGGTCCAGGCATTCTTATTTAAGCCATTTGGTATCCAAATGGCTTGAATAAAATCACTGGACTGCCTGGAGTCCTGAACCCGCGATACCTTGGAAGACAAGGCCAGCACGTTAACCCCTACACCAAGCCAGAAGGCATCCACTTAGTATCCATATACGTAATTTCTAACAAATAATAGAAGAAATTTTTATTGATATTCAGTTTGGTATTGTATTGATTTTATCTTAATATTGTATTGTTATTGGTTTCGTTTTGTTTTGATATTATATTTAGCTTGTTTTTATATTGTATTTATATTGTTTTTATATTGCATTTGTATTGTTTTGTAAAATGTTATATATTGTATATTATGGGGATGGCTTTTGGCACCCGGCTTGAAAAATAAAAAAAAAAAAAAAAAAAAATAGAAGAAATACAATTCTGAAAATATTTAAAGACTATAAAAAATAAGAGAAAGTAAAAAACAGTTCATGAAGAAGGAAACGTTTTTTTTTTTTAGAAACATAAACTTGTTTATTTAAATCAGTGTTTTTCCATCTTTTTGAATACGCTACCCCTTTACAGGTTGAAAAAGTCTTCTGACCCCCTTGGCCCATAAATAAACTAAAAGTTAGTAAAAGAAAAAGACTTTTCTTTATTAGAAAATCTTACAGATGTAGTTACAGACGGCATACTTAAAATGGAATTTCATCGCAAAGTGCTGACTTGTTTTGGATGAAAAGAAAACAAGAAGGCTTGTTTATCCAGAGCTGGCAAGGGAAGCTTTAAAATTACTAGTGCCATTCGCCACTTCCTACCTCACCTGAACCGACGTTCTCTCAAGGGCGGATACAAGGGGGGGGGGGGGTAAAACCCCGGAGATTAAAAAAAAATACTTTTTTTCGAAAAAAAAAAGTATTTTTAATGTAAAATTTTAAAAATTAATACTTAAAAATTTGATTTATATTTATATTCTGGCAAACAAGTACAGAGTGCGCCTTTAAATTACGAAAATTAAGAAAAAAATGTGTTCTGTGCGACCAGTCACTCCAGATTACCCCCCCCCCCGAGAAACACCTCTGGATCCGCCACTGCGTTCTCTTCAAGGGAGGACATTAAAACTAAAAAGAGAAATAGACTTCAGTTGATTGTTAATATTTCAAAAATAGTAGCACGATTTGACAAAAATTTGAAAAATAAACAAGCCCATCCCTTTCACTGAAATTCAGGTCTATTCTCAAAAAACAGACGGTAAAATAAACAAATAAGTGTTAAAAAGTAATGTAAGCGTTAAAAATTGCTATTCAAAATCACTTGCTTTCCTCAAATAGCTATTCTGTAAACAAAACTTTAAAGCCAAAGCGCTAACATTTAGTAAATAGTGTTAAAAATTAATGCCATGTCTAGGGGGTGCCTTTAATATTTTAACGTCGTGTTTAAAATAAAAATGGCGTCCTTAACCTAAAAAGAAAGGTTATGATTTAGATAGCTTTCGAAATAAAAGCAACATGTTAACGTCGCTGTTAAAACTTTGTTTAGAAAATAGCATTTTTTTAACGCTGATTGTTTTTTCATTGCTTTTTAACACCCATTCGTGTATTTTAAATTTAAACGCCTGTTTTTAGAGAATAGACCTGAATGTGCTTTTAATATGGTGTAGAATGTGGGAAGAGATTTTAATTTCTTTGCATTGCCCGGGGGGAGGGGGATACTCTAAAGAAAGCAATACGGTAATCTAATGACTTTTTGTTTCTTTTGTTTCAGGTGAGTATTTTCTTCTCTACATTTGCGAGAAATTTTATTTTCGGTAAAGTTCATCATATCCTTTTTTTTTTAACACACACTTTCTTCCCATTCACACTCACATTTACATTCACATACACACAGTAGTATTTTCGGTCAACTTAGGCTGTAGACTTTACGTCATCATTTTAATATGGCCCCTACGTCATGCCTTCTCCTTCTCCTCAATAATACTTTTATTTACTTTTTCGGTCTCAATTCTACTCTATTTCACATAGGTTGTATTATTATTTTTAAAATTTTTTATGCTAATAATTAAAATTCGTGAGGGGAAAGGATTTGGTCCGTCTACTGGATAATTTAATAAACATATATCAGATATATTACCCAAAGGAGTTAAACTTTGGATGAACTTCATTTCGATTCCCACGAGTGTCTCTCCCTTATTTAAATAAAAAATAAAAAATTTCTAGAAACTATATTATGAACATGATAAAATTTGATTATGATGAATTTAATAAAAAAAAAAAAATAAACATATATTTAGTTTCCGCCAATATATTTGAATTCAGATGTAAAATTTATAAGTATTGGAAATTATTTATATACCATGGTACGATGACAACCATTTATCTTATCTTTTCTATGGAGTACAAGA
>JAKCPI010030840.1:0-31307 GCA_023213315.1 Euborellia annulipes
CAGACTTAATAAATTTAGTATGTTTTTGTTTTTGAAATTCGCTTCCTACACAAATGTAAAATAAACACAAAATTTTTTACAGTGTAGATTATTTCTTCCCTCTAAAAAGATTAGGAGCTTTTTTTTTTGATTTCATTATTTCACTTCATTTAAAATAATAATTTAAGGGAATGTTTAAAATAAACGTCAACGAAATGTGTTAATAATAATTTCAGAGCAATATAATCCTTAATTTTTATTCTGGCTGGAAATTTAATATTATTTTTTTTTTAATCTCTAAAAAAGTTGTTTGTTAATTTTCTGGAAGAAAAAAAGAAGGAAGAAAGAAGAAAAGGAACGTTTTATAATTAGTTTAATTATCATCATTTATATTTTAATTTTATTTTCTTCTTCTCTCGTTAAAAAGTTGCTAATTTTATACTTTTTATTATCAAAAGCATTGAAACAACCAACACCTTTCGTTCTTTCGTCTTCTATATCTATTCTTGCTTCACGCACTCTTTATTTATTTTTTTATTTATTTATTTTGAGAGATTTACCCCCCTCTCCTTACCGAGTTCGGGGTTTGTTACAAATCGTATAATAGTGTTGATATATTGATACATAATTTTAAATAAAATAAAATCTTTTCCGCTTTCATCTCGCCTCCTGGACATCTTTCGTCGCCGGGGTTCTCTCAAGCAATTTCCATATTTGAATTAAATGTCTATCTGGTCCCCTTATTATTTCTTTTCCCCAACCCTCGTCACCGTCTATGTGATTATTTTTTTCTTTTTTCCATTTAATGCAGTCGTCTGTCAGAAAATTGTCCAGTCTTTCGCATCCCAGTAAGTGTCCTATTGTCTCTTCTTCCTTTAGACAAAATCTGCATATGCTCTGCCCTGTCCATTGTCCTCCTATGTCATTCCCGCATCTTAGTCTCGTCCATGTTCTCTTGTCTTCTTCTTTTATGTCACTCCTGGTTAAGTAGTCTTCTTGCATGACGTCTTTTTTAATCAGTCTGTAGTAAGGACAGTATGTTGATTTGTCTATTCTAGTCCATAGCAGTTGTGTCTCCTGGTCTCTTATCGTCGTTATGATCTCCAAGAACACCCCGGCGACGTCAGCACTACTTTCGGCCCTTGAAAGTTCTTCAAGCAGTCCAGGTCTTCCTGCGTCGCTCGCCATCTTGAGGACGCAGTTCAGCCAGGGAAGCGGTTCTCCATTTGATGCTCTGCGCAGATGTTCTTTCCAGCAGATCTTCGGCCATCTGTCATCCCTCATGTTAATCAGCCTCATGACGTAGCTGAGTTTCTTTTCCAGGATGTTGTTTTTGAGGCTTCTTCTGTCTACTTCCATTTTCCACAAGTAGTCGGGGGTATTTTTTCTTACTCCTAGAGCTGACTTTGTGTATCCTCCCATCACTCGATCGAGATCTTGTTCGTCTTCCTTTCCCCAGACTTCGGCTCCATACAGCTTTCGAAAATTACAATACATTTATAAATAGTTTTTGCAGACTTAATAAATTTAGTATGTTTTTGTTTTTGAAATTCGCTTCCTACACAAATGTAAAATAAACACAAAATTTTTTACAGTGTAGATTATTTCTTCCCTCTAAAAAGATTAGGAGCTTTTTTTTTTGGATTTCATTATTTCACTTCATTTAAAATAATAATTTAAGGGAATGTTTAAAATAAACGTCAACGAAATGTGTTAATAATAATTTCAGAGCAATATAATCCTTTATTTTTATTCTGGCTGGAAATTTAATATTATTTTTTTTAATCTCTAAAAAAGTTGTTTGTTAATTTTCTGGAAGAAAAAAAAGAAGGAAGAAAGAAGAAAAGGAACGTTTTATAATTAGTTTAATTATCATCATTTATATTTTAATTTTATTTTCTTCTTCTCTCGTTAAAAAGTTGCTAATTTTATACTTTTTATTATCAAAGCATTGAAACAACACCGTTCGTTCTTTCGTCTTCTATATCTATTCTTGCTTCACGCACTCTTATTAATAATGATTAGAATTTTTATTTTTATATTGATAAAAAAGAATTCTAAATGAGATTTTTGAAGCGTAACTTCTTTATCTTCGGGAGAACTCAAAGAGTAGCGAAACCTTGCATCCACGACGACAAAAATACGAAAGTTGAAATTTAATATATATGACGAATTATAAAAAAATAATTATGAGATTTAATTATTCAATTTTTAAATTGATAAAATATAATTTTTAAAATAATTTAAAATTGTTCAAATCTTCAATTATTAAATAAATATTGTTCTCAGTTTTTAACATGCGTCTATTGATTTCCCATTTTCCAATTATTAAGTTAAGATTAAAAACACGATTTTAATGCTTTTAATTGAATAATTTTCTGAAAATTTTCAGTTAAACGCCTACGATCCGAAAAAAAAGTTTCACTTGCTTCGTGGTTTCATAAAACCACACAATGTTTTTTTACTTTCTCTTACCTATATATATGTTAATATATATAGAGAGAAAGTATTGGATTCATGCAAGGGCGGATACAAGGGGGGGGGGGGGGGGGGTAAATGGGGTAATTACCCCCCCCGAGATTCGAAAAAAATGCCTTTTTTTCGCAAAAAAGGTTATTTTTAATGTAAAATTTTTAAAATTAATACTTAAAAATTTGATGTGTATTTATATTCTGGCAAATAAATACAGAATGCGCTTTTTAATTACCGAAATTAAAAAAAAAATAGTGTGCTGTGCGACGAGTCACACCAGATTACCCCCCCCCCCGAGAAACACCTCTGGATCCGCCCTTGGATTCATGTCAAAAATTCGATGTCGAGATTTTGATAGATATACACGTTTTGAGATCCCCTGAAACCAAAAAAAGTGGTTTTCGCGACATGGTCTGTCTGTCTGTGTGTCTGTCTGGGTTCACGAACCCATTAGAGCCTAGAGCAGCGTTTTCAAAACTGTGAGGCGCGCCTCCCTATGGAGGCGCGGACTAGTCTAGGGGGAGGCGCGAATACTAGCCACAGGGAGCAATTTTCCAAATGATTGCTAAAGTTTTAAAAATAAAATAAATAAAAAAAATATTTTAATATTAATTTATATTTTTTGGAAATAAAAAATTTTGTTAGTATTATTTTATATAATAGGGGGGGAGAGGGGGAGGCGCCATATGATTAAATATTTTTAAGGGAGGCGTGGTAACATAAAGTTTGGAAACCACTGGCCTAGAGAGTTGTGAAATTGATATTCAGGTAGAGAAAAATTTGCACTCATCTAATTGGTCGAACGAATGGAGAGATATAATAAAAAAAAAAATAAATATAAAATTTTCACCTCGTGTGAATATTCTCAAGAAAATTCTGAGTTCATAACAAAAAATCCGATGCAATTTGAATTAGAGGTTACGGAGTTATTGACAAGTGAAGTTTCAAAGTTTTTTTTCTTCTCGCCTGTTAATTAATTTGCTCTTCTTAAATCGCGCAGCGGCGGGGAAGCGACGGCATCCCCCCACTCCGCTCGCATTGTTGACTGCGTGCTTGGCGCCTCCGCCCCTCCCCTCCCCCTTGTCTATTAGCTAAATCTATTTTCTCTTTATTTAAAAGTGATTGACAAATAATAAATAAATCGATGATTGAAGATAAAATAAATTTTTTACTTTTTCTTACCTCTATATATATGTTAATATATAGAAAGTGTTGGATTCATGTCAAAAATTCCATGTTTAAATTTTGACGGATATACACGTTTTGAAGTCCTCTGAATCCAATCCGCGACATGGTCTGTCTGTCTGTCTGTGTTTCTGTGTGTATCCAATTTAAAGCATGAAGGAATTGAGCTAGGAGGTTGAAATTTTATATTTAAGTTAGGCACCCACCTGAGGCGTGAAAATAAGCTTTTGAACAAAATCGGCCAAAGAGTACTAGTACTTTACTGATGTACTTTTTCAGTTTTTTTCGATTTTCTCAAAATTTGCTCAAACGATTTTTTTTTTTAATTCAAAAATCAATTATTTTTTAGATGCTCTTTAAAATGTATATTCTCATTTTGTGATTGAAATCTTCTGAAGACCACTTTACTCTTGTACTCCATAGAAAAGATAGGAGAAATGGTTGCCATGATAACAAAATATAAATATTTTCCCATACTTATACATTTTACATCATGAAATTCGAATATATCGTACTGTCGGAAACTAAATATATCTCGACACAAAAAATCTGGTGTGACAAGCACAAAACACAACTTTCTCTTGCCGAAGGGTAAATATAGAGATTTGATAATATATAAAAAGTGTATATAAATGAATTTACTTTCATCTTAACAGTCAGGGTTATTTTTTTTTCTTTGTCTTTTAAAATTAAGACCCCAAAAAGGGGGGGGGGAGTCGCCTGATTTGATAAACACGTGAAAATTACAAAGTCGATAAAATAAAACCGGACATGTATAATTTGGTGTGTTTTTAGGGAGAAGACATAATCAAAGTAGATGTTGATTGAGCAAATCAAGTTTTTTTTTTGACATTTCACCCTTGAAGCAGAGGTAGAGTTCTCGCTTCTTACCCTCTTACTATCAAGTAAATTGAAGACGAAACTTAAAAAAAAAAATAATTTCTCAGTTATTCAAAGTCTCTTTAAATAAATAAATAATTCTATAAGCCTAAATAGCCAATTTATTATCCATTCAGTCCCTCACAGCATTAATAAATTTTTATATTAAAAAAAAAAAAGAACCTTTTAAAGAAGAGAAGGATTATTATTATTCCTAATAATAATAAAAAAGCACTAACAAATCGTTTTTATTATCTTTCAGGTGTGATTTTAATAAAGAATAAAAAAGGATTTTTTTTTAAACCACCCCCCTCCCTTCTACCCTTACTCATAAATCAGGTCATTTTTCAAGATTCATAAGCCTATTTTTGAACTCATTCGGTTATAAATAATGCCCTTTTCATCTTTTATGAAAGCGACGACTCGGAGAGTTGAGTTGAGTGTTTAAAATATTACACGGGGCTTGTAAAAAGATTAATTGTATATTAATGACACCGAAAAAGAGAGAAAAAGGATTCAGTCTGAAATGTCTATTAGAGACTGGCAACCATTTAATAATAATAATCTTATCTTCTTAGAGTTTTATAGTTAAAAAAAAAAAAAATTTCAATGGAATATAAAATATTTCTTTGTCGGTGCTTTTTTTTTTTTTTAATCTTTTATCCATCCTCTAAATGAAATCCCTGATGGAATGGATGTTTTGCTCCATTTGTGAAGGGCTGTAATTGTATTAGTGATTTAATAGGAGGGTGACATCATGGGGGTTGCTGGAAGATAGGCAACACAAATGACCTAAATTCTAATGTTTTTATTAATTGTTCCAGAGCTCCCCTATTCAATCAATGAAATCGAATAAATAAAAAAATCTGTGTGACTGAACGCACAGCATCTTACCTTTGGCAAGTGCTTGTAACACCAGATTTTTTGTGTCGACATATATTTAGTTTCCACCGATATATTAGAATTCAAGATGTAAAATTTATAATCATGGGCAAATATTTATATTTTGTTACCATGGCAACCATTTCTCCTATCTTTCATATGAAATATGAGTAAAGTGGTCTTCAGAAGATTTTAATAGCAAAATGAGAATATACATTTTAAAGAGTATCTAAAAAATAATTGATTTTTGAATTTTAATCAAAATCTTTTGAACAAATTTTGAGAAAATCTAAAAAACCGGAAAAAGTACATCAGTAAAGTACTTATACTCTTTGGTCGATTACGTTCAAAAACTTGGTGTCACGTCTCAGTGGGGTGCCTAACTAAAATTTCAACGTTCTAATTCCCATCTTTAGTGAGATATTTTGTTCACAGACAGACAGACACCCAGACAGGTAAAAATAAGATGATTTCGGAAAAAATAAATATATATCTATATTACATATATACATAGGTAAGAGAAAGTAAAAATTGCGGTAGGGTTTTTAAAAAAACCTAAAGTGTTAGGGACAAAAACGTATTTTTCCCTGAACCAGGGGGGCTGAATACGTATACGTAATTATTATTTTTCTACGACCTTTAGTTCAGGCTGTGATTTTATGAGAACGGACAGACGGACACCGGATTCACTGCGAGATAAAAATTAAAATATCTCCTAAATTATTACCTTTATCGAAATAATACCTATAGGTCTATATGGACCCTGTTACGCATTAGTGTGTCAAGCGCCAGCTGCCGAGTTTTGAGAAAATCAACAATAAAGTTTTTTGTTTTCATTGGATTATATATAATTTTTCTTGTCAATTGTGCAAGTAACATTAAATATAAATTTTTTTAGGACATATTTCATAAAAAATACTATTAATTAAAGCATTTGAAACAATATTCCGTGCTTAACTCAATTTTTAATTTTTTTTTGGCGCTTGGCACACTAATGCATAACAGGATCCATATAACATTGTTCTATTTGTAATTGTGAACAACTTTTGTTTGAAGAAATTTTTGTATCTCTCTTTCCTTAAAAGAGGGGTTATGGGAATTTCATCCGCCTAATCACACCACCTAATTATGAAAGAATAAGAGATATAAAAAATTTCTTCAAACAAAAATTGCTCACAATTATAAATAGAACAATTTTGTATATAAGCATTAATTCAATAAAATTAATATTTTAAGAGATATTTTGATGTTTTTTTTTTTAGTCCAATGTACAAAAAAGTAGATTAAAATTCGTTGTTCACTTCATTTTTTATTTTTGTTAGGAATAGAAATTTTTTTGAGGAGAGTCTTCCACCCTCCTATACTCAATATTATTATTTTCCTCAATTATTTATTTTTTTATAATAAACACACCTTGCCTTTTACGACCTCTCTTTAATTACCTTCATAAGATGCGATAAAAAAAAGCGTATCTAAAGAGAGACGGCGCCTATCAGGAAATATAAATTTCATTATCAAGTCGCCTGGTGCAATTCACGTTTTTCTTAGCAATTAAAATTTATTTGATTTGATTTTAGAAGATACATTGCTTATTTCTTCTCTTTTTGTTTCTCTTTTATCTTCTCTTTCAAAAGAATAGCATTTTCTTTTTTTTTTTTTTTTTTCGTACGCATTGGAATGTATTGGTAATAAATGTCGTGGGGTAAAAATATCTATAATTAAAATGACATATTTTTTGGGGTTGTAAATTCGTTGGAACACTTGAAAGGTAGGCAACAAATCGCTAATGGACTATAGCCGCTTCTCTGTGCTCGTTTTTCTAATGAGATTTAGTGATGAATTGTGTTGCCTAGCTTTCAGGAGCAACAAAGCACTCCATTGAATATATCATCGTTTAATTCAAAATATTATATAGTCTATAATTACACTAGTCGACAAGGTTTTTTTCACAAGATATCTGATTAGTGCACCTAGTGCATTTTTTCACCCTGAATTCAGATATGTAGTTAGAATTTTTCCATCAGGCACAGTTTTAGAGATATAGAGCAAAATAGATTTTAGTCGAAAATGGGCTCTAAAACGGCTTTTATTTAGAAAGTTCAAATTATTTTTAACGCCGCACCCCGTCAAATTATGCAGATAGTTAGAATACATATAAATTTTAAGTTTCATTCCAATCGGAGGTCATTTAGACGTGTTGCAAAGGGCTTAATGTTTAGAAAAATCGAAATTTTCAAGATTTTTTTTGCTTTGGTCACCCCTAATACAATTTTAGATACCCCTGAATGCAAAACACATATATGTACGATATTCTATAGTTCTTTGGCTTTCTAAAAATCATTCATTCATAAAAATCTGCTAATTATTAACGAAATTATTAACAAAAACGTGAGCAAAGAAAAAACACAAGTACACTCACTGGACGAAAAAAATGGACTTCAATTGAATTAAAAAGCGAACCCTATCCACGAGAAGCTAATGTATCCTCTCTGAGCATTGGGTCACGGGCACTAACTTTATTATATATTATTAAAAAAAAAATATCTCATATCTTACTTTATAATTCTAAAAGAACAAGAGGTCCATTTTTTTCGTCCAGTGAGTGTACTTGTGTTTTTTCTTTGCTCACGTTTTTGTTAATAATTTCGTTAATAATTAGCAGATTTTTATGAATGAATGATTTTTAGAAAGCCAAAGAACTATAGAATATCGTACATATATGTGTTTTGCATTCAGGGGTATCTAAAATTGTATTAGGGGTGACCAAAGCAAAAAAAATCTTGAAAATTTCGATTTTTCTAAACATTAAGCCCTTTGCAACACGTCTAAATGACCTCCGATTGGAATGAAACTTAAAATTTATATGTATTCTAACTATCTGCATAATTTGACGGGGTGCGGCGTTAAAAATAATTTGAACTTTCTAAATAAAAGCCGTTTTAGAGCCCATTTTCGACTAAAATCTATTTTGCTCTATATCTCTAAAACTGTGCCTGATGGAAAAATTCTAACTACATATCTGAATTCAGAATGAAAAATACTTCTAGAATTTCATATCTTCACTCTTGTGAAAGAAAAAAAGTTCATTTTTGTCGACTAGTGTTATTAGGATAAGGAAGATGTATGGCAGCCAGCAAGTAATAAAGAAACTATTCGATTATCGTCGACGTTTCGGGATCACGTCGATCCCATCTTCAGGACGATAAACTGTTGTTGTTGCTTAGATGGATGCAGTCTTTCAATCTTGGCCAATACTGTCGTTTCGGACCCATTTGCCTAAAAATATAGCCCATATGCCTACGGCATATACATCTATATATGGTATATGCAAATTTAATTATTTATTTTGTATGAACCAAAATTGCACCCATCTAAGCAACAACAAAAGTTTATCGTCCTGAAGATGGGATCGACGTGATCCCGAAACGTCGTCGATAATCAAATAGTTTCTTTATTACTTGCTGGCTGCCATACATCTTCCTGATCCTAATAATTGCCACTCAGCCATCGAAATTCTTCTATTTATAGTCTATAATTAATTGTCGGCTATTAGTTAAAGTGCCGGCTGCTTCAGATCTGATCAACTAGCTAGCAAACTTATCCAATCGATAGCATATCATCGATATAGTGCTGTACAATGTAAAAAAAAAATTTGATGATTTTTACAATTTTTGTAGCAAATTACATAAACAAAAACATACTAAATTTAGTAATTCTTTGCAAAAACCGTTTACAAATGTATTGTAATTTTAGAAGCAATTTGTCACGAGCGAGAAAAAAGTTGTCCCTTGAGGGATTTGAACTCGAGCTCTTGGTTTCTTCCTTTCATACATGAAATTGATCGACGCCTTTACAATCTCGACTATTTACTATGTTAAGAAGACCATACTTTTTTTTAAGCTATTTAATTTGACGTGGTTTTATTAATCCCAAACTGCTTTCTAAAATTACAACACAATTTTTAACGAAAATTACTATACAATACATATTCTATTTTTGAAGAACTGTTTTTTTTTTTTTTTTTTTTTTTTGTTGTAAATATTTAAACGCATAAATTTGTAAATTTATTAGACAAATGCATAGTAATCATTTATAAGGGAAATTTGTAAATTAAGTATTGCAAAACACACTAAAATTAAGAGTTTTTTTTTATAGTGTAAACAAAAACACGCTTAATCTTCGAGTTAAAAAAAAAAAGTTGTTTCACATATAAATAGATGAATACACATAAAATAGTGGATTCATTCTTGGACTGTAGAAGGTGTTAATTAAATGAAGACAAAACAATTTTTCAAAAATAAATCAAGATAAATTTTAAAGAATTGTTTTGTCTTCATTGAATTAACACCTTATAGAGGAGAAGGTCCAAATTTCGGCTACTGTTTACTTTTTGTGTTATAACTTTTGTTAGAATGAATATTATTAACTCTAACCATGATAAAATTGTACATTCAAAGGTTTTCTTTCGATAAACTAAGTAAAAAGCTTTAAAATACCTTTAATTTAATTTTTTTTTTATCACTTAAAAAAATATTCAAAATCACAAATTTTTGAGATGTGGTCTAAATTTGGGCTAGGCCAAAATAAACTAGAATAAAACAATAAAATATGTACAAATATTTAACTCAAGATCAAGGGCGGATCCAGAGGTGTTTCTCGAGGGGAGGGGGGGTAATCTGGTGTGACTGGTCGCACAACACACAATTTCTTCTTAATTTCGGTAATTTAAAGTCTCATTCTGTACTTGTTTGCCAGAATATAAATACAAATCAAATTTTTAAGTATTAATTTTTAAAATTTTACATTAAAAATACATTTTTTAAATTTCGGGGGGGGGGGGGGGGGTAATTACCCCCTTTACCCCTCCCCTTGTATCCGCCCTTGCTCAAGGTGTATTTATTATATTCAGATAATTGTATATATAATGAGCAAGTGCCTCTTTGGATGGGGTGCCAGTAATGAGTCAAGACCTTACGGCTTTACGTCCTTTGTTTGTTTTTTTCCTAGTAGCCCGAATTTAGACCTTCACTATGGCGTCGGTTTGAGGTTAATAAAAAATTCTACAGTCGGTTGAGAGCTTGGAATTATATCGATTATGGTACCTTAGGGTATCTTTAACCCAACTATTTATGGAGAGTAATATATTCAAAGTTTTAGACTATTCAGTAAATTAAAAAATGCATACCTGTAAAAGTTTTCAATTGTCGAAAATCGAAAAAATTACCACCACTCAAACAACTGTCCCTGAATTGCGCAGCTTCTTCAACCATGCAATGGGCGTTCCCTGAGAAGTTGTTTCATACTATCGCGGCTACATTGCAGCATCTCCTTACACTGATTACAGTACTAGCCAGAATTTGGACCCTAGCCGAAATTTGGACCTTCTCCTCTACAGTCCAAGAATGAATCTACTATTTATTCAATTGTTAAGTTACTGGACTAGACTAAAAGTTTCGTTTAAAATATAAATAGCTATCTGAAGTATAAAGAAATATAATATAGGAATCATTTATAAAAATTATTAAAAATTAAAATAATTATTATTTCATCAAAATTTCAAAAATAAATATTGTGTTCATAATTTCATCCTTTAGTTAAGCCTTAAGGGTCTTAGCTAGTTATCTACAATCTGGGCCTTCATTTAATCATTTGATTAGCTTAACTAGAACTGAAAAGACTAGAAAGTCATAGTCAATCAGCTTATCTAAGTGATAACTAGTTAATTAGAAGTGAAGCAACTGATCCTAAGTCGAATGAGTTATAAATGGACCCTGTTGCACATTAGTGCGTCAAGCGCCAAAAAAATTAAAAATTGAGTTAAGCAAGGAATATTATTTCAAATGCAATAATTAATAGTATTTTTTATGAAATATGTCCTAAAAAAATTTATATTTAATGTTACTTGCACAATTGACAAAAAAAATTATATATAATCCAATGAAAACAAAAAACTTTATTGTTGATTTTCTCAAAACTCGGTAGCTGGCGCTTGACACACTAATGCGTTCATATAGACTAATAAATTGGATATTTAGACTTATCAAAAAGACTATTTATTAAAATAAAATCCCTAGAATAATAATTTCGAACTCAAGTCAAAAACTTTTATAAAATTCCTTAGTTTAATTAAATTTTCTAATTTTAAAAATTGAAATAAAATTCTCACCCAATCTATTGCAATATTTTCCATTATCCCCCAGTGCAATGAGAGCGAACTTGTTCTTACAGGCTGTGTGAATTATCATAATTAAAACAAGAGCCTGGCCATGTTGGTTGGATGCCCTGCAGTATTCGTATATTGATACCAGAGTGAGACAGAAGAGAGAGAGAGAGAGAGAGCATTTGGTCCCTAAGGATGGAAGGGGCTGTAGACTTGTATCGTTAATAACTGCCCCTCCCCCTCCCCTTCTGCAATGGGGATTAGCGGCCAAGATGATCCTGACTCCCCAGGGATCCTCCCACTAATTCGGGTTTATGTCCTCTGGGAGGACCCCAAGACAATCCTGGCACCTCCCTTTAGCTTTTTATATTCCATGTCAGCAGCAGCGACACCACAAGAAATTAACTTTGCTCTCTTTTGTGAAAACTAATCTCAACAAAAATCAATCATTTTAATATTATCTTTATGTATAAATTGTGGTCCGTCTGTCTGTCTATCTGTCAGGCTTTGTTGGACAAATTTTTTATAGAGAATTCAGAAAAAAATGCTTGGGTCTCCAAATCCCCAAATGGGGAGGCTCAAAATTTTTTTTTTTTTATTTGTTTTAAGGTCATTTTTTGAAAGCCATTTAGATCACATCTCTATTTATTTCATAGATACATAAAATAATTAAATATATTCTGGTATTCAATAAAGCCTTATATTTACGTTCCAGACTACAAAAATTAAAAAAAAAATGTGTGTGGAAAAACAGTAGATTCTTTAATTGCCCCCCTCTCGGGGGGGGGGGGGGGGCGAGAAAAAATTGAAAAAGTTTTAAAAACTAGTCATCTAAAAAAATTATGATTTTTAGTCTAAAATATATTTTTACAATATTTAAACTCTCAATTCAAGTCACAAATCACCGTTAAGGTGCTAGTATTTGGAGATAATATTTAAAAAAAATTTATCTCCCAAAAGAAGGCATCCTGTAAATAGAATCTTCCAACCTACCGCCCCCACCAAAAATCACATCCCGCCCCATGAAATGCGACAAAAATTTATTTAATTTGAATTGGCTACCCATTAATCAATTTAAATAAATAGGGACGGGGTCTAAATGGCCAGAGATGCTGAAAAAGTCCTAAACAAAAAAAAAAACCGCCCCCCGACAAAATTGCATTAATCCGCCCCTGATTGCAGTATATATAGATCAACACTGCAGTATATTATAGATCTACACTGTAAAAAAAAATCTTAATTTTAGCGTGTTTTGGAATACTAAATTTACAAATTTCACTTGTAAATAATGATAGCTACTATGCATTTATCTACTAAATTTACAAATTTAAGCGTTCAAATAATTTTTACAAAAAAAAAAAAAAAAAAAAAAAAAAAAACTTTTACCCCGCTCGGTGGGGCAAAAGTCCGCAAATGAAAATTTTTGTTTAAATACCTCTCCTACTCTTATGCTACCGAATTGGAAACCAAAAAAATTATGTAAGATAGCCAATTAACCAGGCTTTCAGGGGATGTTCCTATTTTTATTGTATCTTTCATAGGAAGGTCAAAAAAAATTCCCAAAGAAAAACTGCAGACTTTTGCCCCACCTTACTCTATATTGTAATTTTACATACATTGTATAGTAATTTTCTTTAAAAATTTTATTTTTTAGAAAGCAGATTGGGAATTCTAAAATTACTACATAATTGCACTCTAATTTTCAAACTGCTTTCAAAATTTACAATACATTTGTAAATGGTTTTTGCAAAGACTTACTAAATTTAGTACGTTTTTGTTTATGTGATTTGCTTTCTACACAATTACAAAATCAACAAATTTTTTTTACAATGTAGAACCATTTATCGTAAAAGGATGAAATTTGGCAAAAGTCCTAGGTGAACGAAAAAAAAAAAATTAAAAGGAGAAATTAATCAATCTCCAAGAAGTAAATATTTATTGCAAATTTGTCTCCTGCCCTGAACCAAATTCCAAAACAATTCGTTCTATGGAGAGAGATTTATTCTCAAATTCAGATTTTAGTTGTTTTTTTTTTTTAAATTTCATTAAAAGTAATTGAAAAAATCTGGTGTGACTGGCGCACAGCACACAACTTTCTCTTACCTTCGGTAATCAAAAGTTGTGTACTGTGCTTGTCACACCAGATTTTTTGTGTCGACATGTATTTAGTTCCCGGCAGTAGGGAATATTTGAATTCAGATGTAAAATTTATATGTATAGGAAAATATTTATATTTTGTTACCATGGCAACCATTTCTCCTATCTTTCCTATGAAGCACAAGAGTAAAGTGTGCTTCAAACAATTTTGAGGGCAAAACGAGAATATACATTTGAAAGAGCATCTAAAAAATAATTGATTTTTGAATTTTAATCAAAATCGTTAGAGCGAATTTTGAGAAAATCGAAAAAAACTGAAAAAGTACATCAGTAAAGTACTAGTACTCTTTGGCCGATTTTGATTAAAAGCTTATTTTTCCGGTCCCGGGGGGTGTTTAATTTAAATATAAAATTTCAGCCTCATAGCTCAATTCCTTCATGCTTAAAATTGAACACACACACACACACACACCCACCCACCCACCCACCCACCCACCCACACACACACAGACAGACCATGTCGCGAAAACCACTTTTTTGGATTCAGGGGTCCTCAAAACGTGAAGATCCATCAAAATCTCGACATCGAATTTTTGACATGAATCCAATACTTTCTCTCTATATATATATTACATATATACATTAGGGGTATGACTTTTTTACAACCTCGTATCCCTGTATCATAACTTGATGAACTTTTACTAAAGGTTGAATAAAATATTACTTTCAAGGTGATTTGATAAAAAAACGTCACGCACAAAATGATTTGAAAATTTTATATATCAGATTTTTTGCCAATTTTTTGAAGTCACTCTAAATAGATACAAAATTGAACACAAGCTTTAGACTCACTTATATAGGGTCATTAGAGACACAAGGAAGTCAAATATTCTAGATAAGGTCATTGCTGAGGATGAATTTCACTGGGGGGTTGTCCTTATTGAGGGAGGAGTCTTAGTAGATTTCTTCCATATCTTTGATTGCACCGCACGCTCACAGCATTGGTTGTTTCGGGCAATACTGATTGGAAATTCATCTATTTTCCAGTGGGTTTTCAAGCAATTGAGTCCTGCTGATTCAGAGCTGCAGATAGTTCATCAAAATCTTGAACGCGAAAGCATTGGCTGCTGATTTAATGATCAGCCCATTAGTAAGAAATGAATGGACGAATTTTGCGCAACCTTTTGCGGATTTCAGGCATCAGTATAAACGAAAGAAGGGCTAGAATGGCACGAGAGGTCCAGCGTGCATTGCTGATATTTGGAATTTGTTGAAATTTCACGAAGGGGATTTCATTCCTCTCAGCGAAGTGACAGAAGTCACGAGTGAGGTGGTAAAGAAATTTCATGTCGTCTCTTCAGCCGCCTGTTTCCTTAATTTTAGTTTTAACGTTGCTGAAGGCTCCTTTCAATTTATTATAATGGCTAATCAAATCCTGCACAAAGAAGTAGTGGATGTTGGTGATTTAGTCAAACCATGGAGCTCATCGTCCATGACAACACGTAAAAGGCGATCCAGCACATGGAGCTGGCAACTAATAAACTTGGGTTTGGGGTACCTTTCTCTTCGAACATTTGCTGCAGCCGATCATCGCCTGCTTTTATTTAGAATAATAAAAAAAATACTAAAATTTGCTTTTATAAATAGAATTGATATAATTTATCATTAAATCTTTATTAGAAAAATAAAATATATAGCTATGATTTTGGCTTACCCCTTCCCAGAGGTTCCCTTACCCCCCCCCCTCCACCGGGATTTTCTAGAGCGTTCTGAAAGTTATAATTGACACCAAATTAAGCAAATTAAGCTAATTAAAACTCAACTACTGGCTTTGAACACCTCCCTTATATACCAGCTTATATAGGACTGCGACTATTCAACCTAAAATTTCAAAGTGGTTTGTGCGTGACCTTTTTTAATAGTTTCATGGAATAAACGTCATTATAGTCATTAATAGGCAAAAGTTCATTGAGTCGTGATACAGGAAATCTTTTTAAAAAAAAAAGTCGAAAAGTCATACCCCTAATATACATAGGTAAGAGAAAGTAAAAAAAAACTAACAAATGTTAAAACAAAAAAATTTCTCTCTCTCTCTAAACAACACAACAACTCAATTATATTAATGAAAACAAACTAATTTAAAAATAGCGTTGTCATTATTATCATTATTCTAATAGGTTTAAATTGTCCCTCCCCGAAAGATTGTAGATTTATCGGGTCGGGGGAAAAAAAAATAAAAATAATAAAAATAACGCCTGGTTGAAATTCTTGGCTTATCACAATCAATTTGCTTGCTGTCTTTTATTAATGGCTTTAGGACAGGCGATGGCTCATAGCTGATAACAACCCCAATAGAGAGAGAGCAAACACAGGTGAATGACCTGCGAGTGTGTGCTCCTCGATAAGAAACGGGGAGTTTAGAAGTAAAATATTTTATGAATACACGTCTCAGAATTTCAAATTAAAACTTTAAATTCATGAAGATTACCTTTGAAAAACTACGTCACTAAACGTTGGCCTGATGATGGCAAACAAAATTTATTTAGGAAAATGACGCTATAGCCTAATTAAAAATAAAGATGGAAAAGGCGATCGAATAGTCGATTTTCGATTTTGGAATCGATTTGATATTTTTCGATTCTCGGAATCGATTAATCATTTCTGAAAAAGGACTTTTCGACTTCCAAGTCGACTTTTTAAAAACTCCTCAACTCGTGTTTAGGAGATACTCAGTAAATATTAAATATATTTATTTATAAAAGACTATTCTAGCCAGAAATTAAACGTGATATGGCACCGAACATTTAAAATAAAATATGAAAGTTAAGTATCAAAATAAAATATTAAAATTGTGGAATTAAGAATGCCACATATCTTCACTAACCGATCTTAGAAAGCCTGTTGATTGGTGTGTTTGTTATGTGTAGGTTTTAAAAGAAAGATGAAAGTCAATCAATGAAAACGTTACAAACAATATTACCATCGGATAGTAAGTTATGGTAAGAAAAAAGAAGTCGACCAGTGTGAATCGATTCTAATCGACTTGAAAGAGTTCAAAATCGATTCTAAGAAGTAGATTATTTTCATTAAAAGATCGATTCTTGACTAAAGTCAGAGTCGTCTTTTCCACCGCTAAAAAAAGCACAAGATGAAATTTTTAGCTAAACAATCGATCGTTTTAACCGAATATTGAAATTACTTATAGTTGAATAGAGTAATTTTTCATTATCTTTTCTCAACATGCATCGAAACCGATGTTTTGTTCAAAATCCCGAAAACAGAAAAACCAAGTTCGTTTTTTGAATTTGAAAGGAGGAATAAAGAACTAACAACTCTTTAATAGCTATATTGTATTTTTTTTACAAACTGAAACTTTTCCAGTAACTGATTTGACGAAACCTTCATATTAGTCTAAAGAAGTATCAAGGGATCTTTGCCAGTATCAAGCCATAAAATATTTCCAATGAATAAACGACATCTAAAAATGGTACTGTGTTGTAAATAGTTACAGACGCTAAAAAAACTAAAACCAATTTAACAGATTTCCACTTCGTAAAAAACCAAAAAACCAGTTTACAACATTTTCTAGCTTTTTTTTAAAAAGTCAGATCCTCTATTCCAGAAATAAAATTACTCTGATCCAACGTCTGGGACGCTACCTTACTCAAATTCTAGCTAAAAGTAAGTTGTATGCATGGCCGTTCTAGAGAATTTGGCTGGGGGGGGGGGCTGAAAGGGCCCATATTGACTCAATTTTTCTTGGAATGGGGAACTCTCTGGGGGAAGGGGGCGAGTCCTCTCGCCCCCCCCCCTAGTTACGCCCATGGTTGTATGATGTGCTATTAATTGCTTGAGAATTTTTAATATTAATCTTGTTAAAATTTATAATATAATCATTAAAAATAAATACAAAAGAAATGTTTTCAAACTTTTCTGATTGCGATACACAAAAAAATTATGCGTGACAGCGCAACACCAAAAATAAGAGAAAGTTGTGCTGTCAGTAATTCCAGATTAAAAAAAAAAAAAAATTTTAGATTTATAAATGGTGACTAGTTGGTTAATAAAAAAAAAAACGACGTTTCGAGCTCATCTTCAGAGCAACCAACACATGCTCTGAAGATGAAGTCGAAATATACAATAAATCTTATTTTTGACAACCCGCGTGTCAATTTTTTTTTCGTTTATGACCGCCACAAATGTCATATAGTAAAAAAAAACAGGTTGGTGACAGATGGGATTTAAATTATAATAAACAAAGCTCATTAAAAGAGTATTCAAGTGAAGATTCGAAATCAATAGAAAAAAAAAAAAACTTCTCTTCCCCTATTTGGTCTGAAAGAGATCATGACAAGAGACTCTCGATATTGCAATTGATTTCCAGGGGAAAAAAAAGCGGAGAGGGGGGTGCGGGTTAATAAGAGCGAAGGTGACGTCACTCACCCAAATCCCAGCCTCCTGGTGGACCATCTGCGAGGGAGGCGGTGCAAATCCGGGAGGGCGGAGGGGCGACGATGTCAGCCGATCATCTCCTAAAAGAAGAAAAAAAAAGAATTTAGTAAAAAAAAAAATTAATCAAAAGGGCATTTTTAATAATACTGAGCGTATAAGAAAATTTAAGAATTTTTTTTTTTATTTGACACGCCTTGTCAAATATTTTATTTATTATGATTAGATATTTCTTTTTTTTATTATGGATATAAAATTATTCAAGAAGGAAATTTTAATTTCGGTCAGAGCATCGTTATTTATAATTCGCAAACCTCAAGTGGAGGAGGCATTGAGTTCTATATTCCTTTATGAAAAACTAGCTGCACTGCTCCACATCATACAACTAGTTTACACTTGCCTCTTTAACCAAGTATCTCAATTTTTCGGACAATTAATATAAATATACCTGACTTATTCAAAAATAAATCAACCGTTTACTTAAAAAAAACTTATTATTTAAATTAAAGGAGCCGAGTGGATAAAACAGTTAAGCTTATAATCCTGAGTAGAAGACAACTCGAGTTCAAATCCAACTCATGACAAAAAAATTATCCAGATTTAAGATGCCTTCTCTTGAGGAAGGAAATGGGAATTTACTTCAGTATTATTCCCATAAAGGTTACTCCTCAGAGATGGGAAAATATTTAAGGATATGAATATGGAGAAAATATACACAAGCGGTTGCTTTCCAAAATTAAAATAATTTATTCTGCAAATATTTCGGAATGCCTACGCAATCCATCTTCAGTGCATCAATTGCGTAGGCATTCCGAAATATTTGCAGAATAAATTATTTTAATTGTGGAAAGCAACCGCTGGTGTATATTTTCTCCATATCCATAATCTCAACGTTCTGTCCCAGCAAATTTTAACTTCTACTACGGAAAAAATATTTATAATTTCTTTCCATGGCAACCATTTCTCCTATCATTCCTATTTTTTTCACACACATACACACAGTCTTTTCGGCAACTTAGGCCATTTAAGACTTTAAACGATACTCTTATGTTTAATACCTATATCTATTGGAGGTCCTATCTTTACTTTGAAGTTCAAGAGGAAAGTGGCCCTCGGGCTTCGCGTAGTTGGTAGCCCGCCTGCCTTGTATACCAAGAGTCGAGGGTCGGATCCCAGGCAGTCTGATGATTTTATTTAATTAATTTGGATACCAAATGGCTTAAATAAGAATGCCTGGACCCCAATATATAATAATAATTCATAATAACGGTTACCGTATACAGTCTTATATGGCCTAAGTTCCTGAAAAGACTGTGTGAATGTGTGAGACTGTGTGATTGGGAAAAAAAGTGTAAAAAAAAAAAGAGTAGTGTGCTTCAAAAGATTTCAAGGGGAAATTGAAAATATATATTTCAAAATGCATCTAAATTTTTGAATTTTAATCAAAATCGTTGGAACAAATTTTGTGAAAAATGAAAAAAAACAAAACATCACTAAAGTACTAGTACTCTTTGGCCAATTTTGTTAAAAATCTTATTTTCATGCCTCAGTGAGGTGCCTAACTTATATAAAATTTCAACTTTGTAGCTCAATTCCTTCATGCTTTAAATTGAACACAGGCAGACACACACAGACATAGAGGGATGTATTCTGCAGTTTTGATTGTCAGTACTATCGAATGAAACGATTGTGGTAGACGAAAAGGCTTTACATGCAATTGTAATATGAATAAAAAAAAAAAAGCATTTCATAATATTTAATATTCATTTATTTATCAATCATTCAAATTTTTCCCCCATTAGTTCAAAATTTCTGAACTGATTACAGAAATATATCTTGGAAACAATATAATTTTTAAATAACTCTATATATCAATAAATAAACTTGATTTTTTAATGTTCTTTTTTAATATAATAAAAATAGATGTTTATAGCAATAATAAATTTACCATGAGAGAGAAATTGAGAGAACTTTGATCATTTGAAAATTGCGTCTGTTTCCTAACAAGTGTTTTGTATAATTATTTTATATGCTATAAAAAAAAAAACTTGCAAATAAATGAAATAATTCTTTCATCTCTAGTAAATTTTTCAATTTAAGAAAGTGCTGAATGAAAAGAATACGCAATTACGTTGGCCCGGATGTCGTAAACAACAGCAACAACAGCTGGACCAATTAGGATGAAAGTTTGTAGGTGTTTGACTTTTATAACCTCCCCGGGTCAGTCACTCTACAATAGTTTACTTCCTTTTATTAAAGAAATTACACAACGGATTATAACCAAGTGTTTTAAGATGTCACTTTCAAATTATAATAAAATATTTATTTATAAATAAAGTATAAAGAGAACTGACAATATTTGAGAATTTTCAATTTGTTAAAGCAACAGAGAGAGAGAAAATGGAAGCAAATCCATACTCGGTCGCAATTATGGAAATCAAGTCAGATGTAACAGATGGCCGGTGTGCATTTCGGTTGACAAAAAGTCACCCTGGCTGGCAATTGTGGGGTCTGTTTGTAGCCCCCTCCCCCCGCCCCCGCCCCCTCCTGCACCTACCCAGAATACAACATTAGCATCTCCAGATATGTATGAAGCAACCAACCAACCAACCACATCACACCACAAGGCCAGATTATTCCAATTGTTTTTACATTTTGTTCTTTTTGAGAAAAACAAAAAAATTCCAATTTACATTGAATTGCATTTCAAGTGTTAGTCAGTAGAAAAGGAGGGTGAGAAAAAGGAGAAAAAATAAATATATTATAATTGAGCTATTACTCTGAAATTTTATATTTAAGTTAGACACCTCCAGGGCAGTGGCGTCATTTAGGGGGGGGGCGTGGGGGCATTTGCCCCCCCCCCCCAAGGGCTCTGATTTTTATAAAATTTTATATTATTCTAAATAAAATACTCCAAAATGCATCAACGAGTATACAAACTGTACAAAATTAAACAATTAAATTAAATATCTTTTGGCCAAATTTGTGTACCCATTTGTAAGTAAACTTTAAGAAAAAAAAAATGTTTGCCCCCCCAAAGAAAAAATTTGCCCCCCCCCCCCAAGAAAAAGTTGAAATGATGCCACTGCTTCAGGGCCGCAGACATACTTGACGGGCCCCGGGCTACTTAAAAATACGGCCTAAACGTTCTTTTCTAGTTTATAAAAAGCTTTTGTGCCCTTCATGTCAACAATTTTTTACAACAGAATTTTTTAAACAGTTATACATAGCTTATTATAGATTAAAAATATGTCAAAATTCCCTAAACATAAGATTACCATAATTTATTGATTTAGATTCGAACAGACAACTTCCGGGTGGTCTGGGGGTATGGAAAAATTTTTGAAAATTAGGCACGAAAACCTGCTTTTTTTTAGCTATCCCGAGACGTGAAAAATATTATCATTGATTTATAAGAATTTTAATTAAAATTAATTAAAAAATAAATATTATGGGGCACCTAAGCTGCTATGCAGAGTAAAATTCCCCGATTTGACCACCTTTTCAGTTCATACTAATAAAATACGGACATTTCTCAGATCCGGACACGTGTTTCAAATCCGGACTTATGGTAACCATACCTAAACTGTGATAATAAAAATAATAATACCTAATACCTCTTTTTTCAGTTTTTATAAAATTACTGTTGAGCTTAAAGGGCCCGGGCCATTTTAAGGAAAAAAAAATTTCAAGAAAATGATTTTTTTTAATTATAATTTTAACATTTGAGCTTAAAGGGCACGAGCCCTCTTAGAAAAAAAATTTCAAGAAAATGATTTTTTTTTTTATTAATATTTTTTATTAGAATTTTAAGGTTGGAGCGCAAAGGACCCGGGCCCCAAGAATATAGCCCCCCTGTCTGCGGCCCTGGACACCACCTTGGAGGGTGAAAATATGCTTTTAACCAAATTCGGCCAAAGAGTACTAGTTCCTCAATGATGTACAGGTATCTTCCGACACCCCCTAATCGAGGTCTCCGATACGAAGTACAAGAATCGATACCACATCCCTATTTGTATTTTCATCATATAATTTACAATCCTTTGCCAAAGTGAATTCATACAGACGGAAATTTTGGTTTAAAATAACATGCCATTTAAAAAATTTAATTGAAGTCAAAAATAATTGAAGTTAAATAATAAAAAGAAATAATAGATAGAATAAAATAAAATTTTGTTATATAAATTTAAACATAATTTTTTATTTAAGGGTATTTAAAAATCAACTCAATTCAGTAGAAGAGAGAAAAAAAAATTTTCATTCAAGGAGGTGTTAAAATGAATTAACGCTGTTTACAGATGTTAAAAGTTAACGTTTTTGCTTAGAGATTAGTCCTGATAAATATAATTATTTACAATTCAGATGTTGTCTATTCAAAAATAAATCTCAAGCGAAAGAAGAGTGTCGTATCAATGTAGAATGAACCTGTTGTTGTTGTTGTTGTTGTTGTCATAGAATAAAGAATAATAATAAGAAGAATAAAGAAAATTTAATAAGGCCCTGAGAACTTCTTGTTCTCTTTATGAGCCACAATAGATTACATTAATTTTTTTATAATTTTCCTCTCAAATACATTTTATTATTTACATTTTACGCTTTAAAAAATTAACTTTTCATAACATATACATACATCTTCATACATTACATGTTGTAAATAAGCACATCTGAATGAGTTAACTTGCATTCAACACATCCTCATTATTATTATCATCTTTCTTATCATCACCATTACATACATATTCATATTCAACAATTTTGAATTTCAC
Organism: Euborellia annulipes; assembly: GCA_023213315.1. Taxonomy (NCBI): domain Eukaryota; kingdom Metazoa; phylum Arthropoda; class Insecta; order Dermaptera; family Anisolabididae; genus Euborellia; species Euborellia annulipes. The sequence continues at coordinate 22,870 of JAKCPI010030840.1, forward strand.
GGAGATGGTCTCTCAATTTCCCAGAGAATGTATTTATTGTTGGCGATTGCCTCAAGGAAGAAGGGAGTGAGTTCCAAAACCTCACCGAGTGTACAGTGAACGAGTTGCCATAAGAGCTTGTCCTGTGGAGAGGCATGTGTAGATCCTGCCCAGATCCTCTAAGCTCCCTGTCATGAACAGTATCCTTTGTGTGAAAAAGTTGGTACAGGTAACTAGGCTCCCGGTATTTAAAAAGTTTATATAAAAACATCCCCAGAAAATACAACCTCCTATAATGCAATTTAAGCCAATCAAGTTTAACATAATAAGGGGTTATATGATCTGACCTGCGGATGTCATAGATGAACCTGATACACGAGTTCAAAAGTCTATCCATTCTAACACTTAATTCCCTTGACAGGTTAATAAATACCAAACAACAGTAATCAAATACAGGAAGAATTAAGGTTTTAACTAAATGTATTCTGGTTGACAACGGTAGGAGTTCAGAGTTACGTTTGAACTGGGATAGACTCCTAAAGATTTTGTTAGAGATTGCCACCACATGCTCTCTCCATGATAATGTGGGACTGAACACCAAACCAAGATTGGTCAGTGACTTTTCAAATCTCACAAACTCACCATCCAAGACAACACTCGGGAGACTAGACTCATCAAGCTTATTTAAATATACCGAGCCTCCCAATATCATCGCCTTGGTTTTTTTAAAATTTATTAATAAACCATTATCCTTGGCCCAGGCATGTATGATTTTTACGTCATGGTTGATTTTTGCGATAGCATTTCCTGTATCATTTGGGAAGAAGGGAAGAAATATTTGCAGATCATCAGCATACAACTGATATTTGCAATAGGCAAGTTCAGGGAAATCACTAATATATAAACTAAAAAGTAAAGGCCCCAAAACACTTCCCTGAGGGACCCCAGCCAAGACCGGTAAAATCTGAGAACGCTCCCCGTTAGGTCCAATCACCAGCTGTTGTCTTTCAGTAAGATATGAGGTAAACCACGACACCACACTTCTAGAAAACCCTAATGTGACCATCTTTTTTAATAGGATCGAATGTATAACGGAATCAAACGCCTTTGTTAGGTCAAAAAGAACTAACCCAGTCAGCATTCTTTTATCTATCGCTAATTTAATTTCCTCAGTTACTCTAAGAAGTGCCGTTTGAATAGAAGAGAGTGAGAGAGAGACGAAGTGACGACCAGTTTGCCTACGGGGTCACACCACCTCCGCCATTACTGTACCCACAGCCCACCACCACCACTAACAACAACAACAACAACAACAACATTAACCTCAACGACGACATGAGTGCGTGTTCTTTTAGAAATTACAAGCCAACATGGGAGAGTAGTATCTTATGCCTCTTGACACACCAAATTATTTATTGTCTTATAAAAAAATGCAAATTTAAAAATTAAAAGGAAAATTTGGTCACCAGGTTAAATAAATGGCATGTGCTCATATATATTAAATAACAAGACGTGTGTAGCTAATTTCAAATTTAATTAACGCTCTTGCGGCTGACGTTTCGATTTCAGGTCTAGACCATCCTCAGAGTAATAATGTAAGTCTGTTATTTTTTTTTATCAGTCACAAGCATCTTTTGTCTTTAAAGAAATGATCGCTGATAATAAAATTGCACACTTAGATATTTACCATCCGACTCTGAGGATGGTATAGAACTGTAGCCGAATCGTTAATTTGAAAAAAAAAAAAAAATTGGCTCTATCACCAATTATTCGACAAACTGACTCTTAGATTAGAGATGGAAAAAGCGCTCGGAAAAGTCGATTTTCGATTTTGGAATCGACTTGATATTTTTCGATTCTCGGAATCGATATATCGTTTCTGAGGGTCAACTTTTCGACTTTCAAGTCGACTTTTTAAAAACTCTATAACTCGTGCTTAGAAGATTACTCAGTAAATATTAAATATATTTATTTATTTATTTATTTATTTATTTATTTATAATAAAAGATTTATTAAGTATTTAAATACTTATATATATATATTTTTTTTATAATTTAAAAACACTCACACTTTTTTTTCTCATTCACACTCACATTCACACACACATACAGACAGACTTTTCGGCAACTCAGACCATTTAAGACTTAAAACGATAGAGGAAAGTACCCAAATTCGGACCCCCATTTTGTTTTTATAGTATAAAGTATATAAATTATTGAAAAAACCTGTTTTAAAGATATGTAATATTTACTTTACTATGTGATGTACTATTGGTAATTTATTTATGGCAAATATATATGTATAAATTACAGGGGTAACAATTTTTTAAAAAACTTACACTTTGGTGATTTTCAAAAAGGTTGCCTAAACTGGACCCCTGGGTAAAATGACCAAAAACTTAATTTACTGAACTAGGAAAGGGAATAAATCTGAAAAACAATTATAGAACGGTTTGACAAAAAATATATTTTTTTATTTTAACATTTTTAATGTAAAAATTGAAAATGTGATTGAAAAAAAAAAAATAAAAATAAATGTGAAAATTGAAAAAAAAGGAATGTTGAAAATGTGAAAAGTCAAGGTAAATACTTCAACATTGGGTTTTATAAGGGGTAGAAGTTTACATAAAAGTTTTACATAAAACATCACACATTATGTAGGGGGTCCAGTTTAGGCAACTGTTGGGGGTCCGTTTTAGGCACCTCACTTCTGCATTTTCAAAACTCCATATTTGATAAAAAAAACATCACATTGGAAATAATTACATGGTCAAATGATTCCTTCAACATTACCATTTAAGAATATATAAGGGTTGGAAGGCTTGCCTGTCACTTATCGCGTCCAATTAAAAAAAAACTGAGCACTCACAAAAACTTTTAATTTTGCCAAAACACGTAATGACTAACTGTCAAGTAAACAACTAGAGCAGGTGACGTTAGGGCACTTCTACTTTGTGGTGGAATCTTGCACTAGTATTTACAGTGTCTTTCGCTAAGTTTCAGCACTAAACAGAGACAATAACCATGGGGGTCCACATTAGGGCAGGGGTCCGTATTTGGGTACTTTCCTCTACTCGTATGTTTAAATATATCTGTTGGGGGTCCAGGTATTCTTATTTAAGCCATTTGGTATCTAAATGGCTTAAATAAAATCATCGGACTGCCTGGGGTCCGAACCCGCGACTTTTGGTATACGAGGTTAGCACGCTAACCCCCACACCAAGCCCCGAGGGCATTTAAATACTTTATTAAATACAACAAGCACAATATTGTTTTCAATATTTTTATAAAAGAATATTGGATCCAGATATTGCAGGTAATATGGCACCAAACATTAAAATAAAATATTAAAGTTGAGTGTCAAAATAAAAGATTAAAATATTAAAATTGAGAAATTAAGAATGCCACATATGTTCCTTAACCGATCTTAAGAATCCGTGTTGATTGGTGTGTTATGTGTAGGTTTTAAAAGAAAGATGAAAAAGAAAGTCAATCAATAAAAACGTTACAAACTATATTACCATCGGATACTAAGTATTGTAAGAAAAAAAGTCGAACTCGTTCAGTGAGAATCGATTCTATTCGACTTGAGAGAGTTTCAACTCGATTCTAAATTTTCAGTAAAAGATCGATTCTTGACTAAAGCCAAAGTCCACTTTTCCATCCCTTCTTCACATTGCCTTTAATCTAAATTTTGTTTAGTGAATTCTCACAAACGATTTTATTTCATTTAAATTAACGCTATCATCGTTGACGTTTCAGCTTCTTCAATAAACGATGGTAATAATCAAAGTGTTTAATTTTATCAGCAACAATACTAAACATATGTCATCTGTTGTTTTTTTTCTTATGTCAACTGTTCGTTGTAAATGTAAATAAGAATCGCTGATAAAATTATCCACTTGCCCCCGCCCAGGTGGAGGCGTTAATATAAATAAAATAAAATTGGCTGGCCAAGTCTTGATTTCATTACACTCTTCGTTAATTTTATATAATAAATAATTACGCCTGTTGTCTTTTCTTTTTTGTTATATTAAAAAAAACTTAGTTAACATTTTGTTTGATGTTTATGAAAGGAGCAAAGATTTGATATTTCCTGGAGACATATGTTTTTTTTTTTTCTGTGTTTGAGTGTATATGTGTATGAGAGTTGGTAATTAAACATCAACAAAAGCAGTAGTAGAATCTCCAGGAGTTCCCTAGGGATAGGGAGAGTTTTTAGTCGGCGAGAGAGAGAGAGAGAGTTTATAAATCAGGCAATTGTTGTTTGGCCTTCCCTCGGGACCTTACGGGGATTATCAGCAGTAAGCTTGGACTTGACTTATACACTCCACTCCACTCACACACCATTAATTGCAATAGTGCAAGTGTTTGTTGCTGAAGCGTATCGGGGTGGCTGATGTGGCCATCAGCAGACCGACGACCGCCTTTTGTGCGCTTACTGCCATTAGTCATGATAAGAGACCACAATGGGACATGGTGTCCTCACAGGTAGATAATAATACATATTTGTGTGTGCGTAACACACACATAGAGTCAGACAAAGGGAAATTCATTTTTTTTTTTCTTTTAAAAAAAAAAGATTTATATTTTAATTAACATCAAGTATCTAAATATAATTCCCAAATGACTCGTTCATTTTTTACTATCTTATATTTTGGAATCAAATTTTGAAATTAATAAGAAGAATTAGATAAAAATGTCAAAAAAATCTGGTGTGACTGGCGCACAGCACACAACTTTCTCTTACCTTCGGTAATCGAAAGTTGTGTACTGTGCTTGTCACACCAGATTTTTTGTGTCGACATGTATTTAGTTTCCGACAGTAGGGTACAATTGAATTCAAGATGTAAAATTTATAAGTATGGGAAAATATTTATATTTTGTTACCAAGGCAACCATTTCTCCTATCTTACCTATGAAATACAAGAGTAAAGTGGTCTTCAGAAGATTTCAATTGCAAAATGAGAATATACATTTTAAAAAGCATCTAAAAAATAATTGATTTTTGAATTTTAAAAAAAATTGTTGGAGCAAATTTTGAGAAAATCGAAAAAAACTGAAAAAGTACATCAGTAAAGTACTAGTACTCTTTGGCCGATTTTGATTAAAAGCTTATTTTTCCGGTCCCGGGGGGTGTTTAACTTAAATATAAAATTTCAACCTCGTAGCTCAATTCCTTCATGCTTAAAATTGAACACACACCCACACCCACACACACACACACACACACACACACACACCCACCCACCCACCCACCCACAGACAGACCATGTCGCGAAAACCACTTTTTTGGATTCAGGGGACCTCAAAACGTGAAGATCTATCAAAATCTCGACATCGAATTTTTGACATGAATCCAATACTTTCTCTCTATATATATTACATAGTAGATAGGAAAGGAGAATGCAGCCAGGTATTGAGTCTCCACGAAATTAAACTCTCTGTTCAGGAAACAGTTTCGGCTTTAATGAGATAAAACCATCCTCAGTCCAATAGTTGAGAGTATGAACTCAAATAACGAAGCATTGAGTCAATAGTGGAGTTGTCATAAAGTCTGTATTATTATACATTAATTGTTTGTACAAAAATACAATGCAATGCTTATCAGTCATATATACAGAGCGCCAAGTCAGAGATACAAAGTTGTTTTGATTAATCAAAACAACTTTGTATCTCTGACTTGGCGCTCTGTATATATGACTGATAAGCATTGCATTGTATTTTTGTACAAACAATTAATGTATAATAATACAGACTTTATGACAACTCCACTATTGACTCAATGCTTCGCTATTTGAGTTCATACTCTCAACTATTGGAATGAGGATGGTTTTATCTCATTAAAGCCGAAACTGTTTCCTGAACAGAGAGTTTAATTTCGTGGAGACTCAATACCTGGCTGCATTCTCCTTTCCTATCTACTGTTTAAATACAACAGCCACTTTAAATTCTTCAAATATATATTACATATATACATAGGTAAGAGAAAGTAATAAAACAGCTTGAAGAGAAACCTTGAAGGGGAGATCGAAGTCTTTGGGAAACTTATTTCCCCTTTTTACTTTTATATTAGCGAATACATGAAAATCAATCAAAGTAAAGCGTAATCTAAATAAGTATCCCTATTACGAAGTGTCCATCCGTTTGTTTGATCGATTTTCGAAATTAAATTATAGAGGGCGTTGAGGAGAGACTATGAAAAATAATTCCCAAAATCCTCAAATGGTGAGGTGAGGCTACTCAAAATATTCATGAAATTGTAGAATTTTCCCATTGGAAAGTAATGGATTCAGGATGGCTAAGGAGTCGGGTTCAACAAAGAAGATCCCTGTTCAAACCCTGGGCGTGCGGGATTTTTTCATTAAATAAAAATATTTATTTAATGTAAACAAATCCTCAGGACTGGATTGGAATATTGGATCTCACCACAACAGCCCTCAGGCAATTCTACGAGAAGAGGGAGTTGCTGTGACATCCCGACCTGTAGAAGGGATTCTCAGTGATGCATTCTTCGAAAGGAGTAGGCTACACGCCGGTGCTGAGGGAGTCCCTCCTCAACTAGGACATCCTCCCTAGCATAGAAGAGGTTGGATAAGAGGAACCGGGTGGAACCAGGATTAGTTCACTAGCTAGAGACGAACGCATGAGAATGAGTTAGAGATAGGAAATAATGTAACTTCACGGGGTGCAGGTAGATGGCTACGGCCAGAGGCCGGTTGGGTTTGAGGTATGTGTCTCCGTGCACGAAAGCACCTCGGGTAAATAAAACGGGGATCCCGATAGGAATTTCAAATAATAATAATATTTATTTTTTCTTTGATTCTCTTTACAGGGGCTTTAACTTATTTGTTAGATATAAAAACGCTACCAAATTGACGGCTTGGTCCCAACAATAATGTTGTAAATAAATAAATAACTTTCCACACTAATACACCCGGTTCACTCAGTGAGACATTGAAGTAAATACATTTAAACATATCACCTAGTGTTTTTAATTAGTTGTAAGAAGCAAAATATACCGTATGAAACCTTCATCGGCTCAATAAATTTAAGTGTTCAATGTAGAACTTTATGAAGTGTGGTAAAAAAATGTTTGTTTCTTTAAGATTTTTTTTCGGCAACTGAGGCCATTTATTTCAATTGATTGGTACCGGGACGGGATGGGAATGCAAACCATCGACCTTTGGTACCAGAAGCTAATGCTCAAATATTATTTTGCAGTCTTTCGAGTCGGAATATTTCATCGCTATGAACTGAAATAGAATCCCTAACAACTAAAATTCTTGTTTTTTAATTTTTATAATAATAAAAATAAAAGCAAACGAGGGTTAGGTAAAATACCAAAATTGTCTGTCCCTTTTTTTTTTTTTTTGCAATATGACCTGTTCATTTTGAGAAAATATTCACCAGAGGCCTCTCACTAAACCCGTAAAGCACATCTGCCGAATGGAGCAGCTCCAATTTCGAGCCAAAAGGATCCCGATAACGGAGAGAGAGAGAGAAAGGGAAGCCGCCCGCCACCACCGGGGTCCAATTAACGCCCTCAATCATCCGCCAAATGGCCAGGAAAAAGGTCTCATCAACGTACAATCGTTTGTTTGCCATTCATTCCCTTGTCCCTTTTTTTTTTGATCCCTTAAGAAACAAAGAAATGTTTTTCATAAACACAACTGCTTCTGCTTAAGCTTATTAGAAGAAGGATGCCGGCCGGCTTTGAGCCCCTTAAAACGACGCCTCACAGAGCGCTTTTATCTACAAACATCATACGCTAATTGATATAAAGAAAAAAAGTAAAAATAGTCTAATGAAAAATAATACGACGTCTACAAAGAGAGGGATTAACCAAAGAAATTCTCCCTCGCTAAATAAACAAGTCAATTTGGATGAAGAAAATAAAAAAGAAAAGGGATGGGGGGGGGGGGTTCTAATAATTATTTAAGACTTCAATTTCATGTTATAAATAATTCAACTATACTACTTTGTATTAGAAAAATCTGAAGTAAGCACTGCTGAATTAAGTGTCGACGTCTAAATAATTCAAATACCGTTAAAATTATATTGTCGATGCTTTGATGTCAAAATTGATTTTAAATTGAATAAAAAAGAAAATCTGCTGTGAGTGGAGCACAGCACACAACTTTCTCTTACACTTCGGTGAACAGCACGTTCACACCAGATTTTTTGTGTCGAGATATATTTAATTGCTCTTGACACTTTAGTTTCAAACTTGATCACGAGATGATTCATAGATGGCGCTGAGCTACGAATGCTTCTACCTCAGTAAAGTGTACTTCAAACGATTTCCAAGAAAAATTTCACTGATATGCCTTTTAAAGAGCATCTAAAAAATAGTTCATTTATGAATTTTAAACAAAATCGTTGCAGCGAATTTTTGAGAAAATCGTAAAAAACTGAAAAAGTACATCAGTAAAGTGTACTTCAAACGATTTCAACGA
>JAKCPI010030842.1:0-15984 GCA_023213315.1 Euborellia annulipes
ACGGATTATTGAATGACCCTCTAAAAAAATTCATCCTAACAGTAGTCTCCATCCATTAATCTATTAATATTTGGAATACGTATCATTTGATTATGGAAATAAAAAAAACTAATTTATTCTTGTGGACGTTTCGGGCGCAAGTCACCCTTCCCTCTGGCACTTGCTTGTTGATAAAAAAATATGATAAAATATAGTTTTTTTTCTATTTCCCATGACTGTATTATACTGTACTTCCTTTACACAGTTCCTACCAAGAATTTTTGTTATAATAAAAAAAGCTTTATTTTATATAATTAGTTAATTATAAAAGTAACCATAATCCATTAATGAATTCAAACACTCATTTTAAAATATTTTTTCTCTGGCAGAAGTTGTCTTGAATTATAAACTGTTTTTAAATATCATACCTACTCATATATACAGAACTTCATAGAGAAAACAAATTCATTAAAACATATTTAACTCTATAGTTTAATCTCTTGGAACAGATTCTTTTATTTGATATTTTATATTAATGGGAGATAAAAAAAATGTAATTTCAGAAAAATATTAAAAATAAATTAAACTCAATTTATTCTCTCTACTTTTATATAAAACAATTACGTTTTTGAAAATGCTCGGTCATACGTTCTTTAATTTCTATTTAATTTTTTATAAATATTCATTAAAAGTAAGAAAATATTTTTTTTATACTTAGGCAAAGGGCTGCAAAAATGATATTTTTTTTTTTTAAATTTAAATTCTTTTTAATGTTTAATGATTAAAATACATATTAATTCAATCATATAATTAAAGTTGAATAAAATTGAAACGTAATCAATATCTGATAATAATTTAATTTTATAATCCATAATTCACAGCGTAGATTGACTTGATCCAATTTTATTGTTAGACAAATTGATTACATTCCAATAATGGAATTTATTCATAATTATAATAATGAATTATTATGTCATTTATTGACATTCTAATTTACTTAAAACTAAAATATTGAATACAATAAATAATCATAACGATTGTTATTTAATCTTAAGATTTTCGGTATTTAATTAAAATGTGTAGAAAGGTCGTCTATTAGGTCTAGGAGTTTTATAAAAAATGTGAATGTTTCGACCCAAGACTATTACCTGATATACCCCTCAAAGCATGTCGACGTTCTAATTAGTAAAGTGCCTAACTCCATTTTAGTTTATTTTTCAGGAGAGCCAAAAAAATTTCATTGTCATTATTAGAGCCAATGTTAAACACTTTTCTTGCGGCAACTTTTCGAACTGAAAGTATTATGGAATTTTAACTAGTAAATATAACTTTAAAACTTAGGCTATTTTTCATGGCTAAAGAATTCTTTATTTAATTGTCATTTAACTAAACAATTTTTCATTAATTTTATTCTTCTTAAATGAAAATGTCCATCTTCAACTTGTTAATATTTGACTGAGTCAAGCATTCCGCATCACCCTGTATTTCTCTTTGGAGTAGATAAACTATTCGAAATTCTCAGAATTGTTTCCCAGGTTCAAGTTCTTCTTGTACTAGCTGGCTTCGTCAAATGATCTAAGGGCTGAAACATGAGACGGTCATAAGTTATCTTAGAGTTGAGACAAGAGGTTAGTTAGCTAGCAGATTCGAAATTAGCTTGTGCAAATTAGTTATTTATTAAGGCACAAAGTAACTCTTTATAAACATATTTATCTTCTTTCTTTAGTAAACATTCGATAATTATTTGATTTTATACAGTGTGCTCAGAATAGTAGTCCCAAAAAAATAAACATGTTTTTGAGAATAAAAAAAATTCGCCTATATAGCAACATTTATTTTCCAACTTATTAATTATTTGCGCTCACTGGATAAATAGAGTTTTTGCCATATTGGGCATCTGAGGTCAATTAAGAAACAATTATTTAACTTACTCCAGGCTGGTAAATTAATCACTATAAAGTTAAAGACCTCAATTTAAACAAAATATATTTTTTTAAAAGTAAAAAATTAGCTACCCTAACTCCCTGTAGTTTTTTATTAAATTATGGTCCGATACGCAATTCTCACATCTACTTGATGCCAGAATGGTTGATATTTTTTTTTATTGTTATTTAAAAATTTTTAAGCGAGAAAAATTTATTTCATTTGAATTTTCTGCAAGTCATTTGAAATAAATAGAGATGTGGTCTAAATGGCCTTAGATGCCGATAAAGACCTTAAATAAAAAAAAAAATTTGAAAAATTACTTCACAAAGAGAATTTTTCCAAAAATATGTCTCTAGACATTTTTTTTTTTTTTTTAAGGTCCTTCTCGGCATCTAAGGCCATTTAGACCCCATCCCTATTTATTTCAAATGATTTGTAGTCAAATCAAATGAAATAAATTTTTCCTCGCTTGGGATGGGAAGCGAACCCGGGACTCCGGTGTGAGAAGCTAATGTCTTCTCACTGAGCCACGGCTCCCGGCAGTGGCGTAGCGAGCTTAACTCGCGCCCGGGGCACAATACCTTTTTAGCGCCCCCCCCCCATTCGAAAACCATATAATATTATATGTAAAATATACAAAATTATTATATTACACTGGCACTAAATTTAAAATTTTTCCAGAAATCAATTATAATAAAAATAAAAATTATCTAGCATTTTTTTATTTTGTGAACCATTTGGCGCCCCTTTGTGAGTAGCGCCCGGGGCATGATGACCCCCCTTGCACCCCCCTCGCTACGCCACTGGCTCCCGGGCCTCTAGACATTTATAACCTGAATTATATTTATGCGATAAATTCAAATTAATATTGAAGAAATTGATTTAAAAAAAAAAAAAAAAAAAAAAAAAATTTTGTATCGAAACGTCTCTAAATTAGGAAGATATTATTTCATATAACGGGGCGGAGTATAGAGGGTGTTAAAAATATTTATAACATTTTTTTTTATACTTATTTTTAAATTATTTACTGATATTAAAAATGCTTTTTTCTAAAAAAATGATGATTTTTAATTCAATGGTTCATTGTTCTTGATAAATAATTGGAAATAATTTTAAATTATCGAAAGATATTTCGAACTGACGAGTTGAAATTAATTTCTCATTGAATGAATAGAAAGCAAATTATTCGTTTAATGTTTTTTTTTTTTTTTTTTGGATTAGCGCCAATTAGCCATTTTCAAACATTTAAAAAAAATGTAAAAGGTCCTTTGTCTTTTGATCCTATTTCTCTCCCTTTTATTCCTTTTAACGGACTCTCGAGAAAGATAAAAAAAAAACGATAAGGGTACTGGATTTATTCATCATCATAATATAGTATTTTCTATTTGAATAAATTTTCTCTAGTTAATTGAGCTTCACGAACGAATGGAGAGAGCACTTGAATGTTTTAATGGGAATCATCTTTAATAAATTTTAATTCAAGAACTATTTCAATTTTGTTACATATTTAAAGAGGATAATAAATTATTTTTTCTTTCTCTTACCTATATAATTACTTATTCATATCAAAAATTTGACGGTCTTACAATTAGGTAAATAAATATTGCTCAGTGTTAGTCAATATGAACATCAGGAATAGATAGAGATATAGAGATTTTCTCAAAACAAAAACATGTAGGCTTATCTATATTGTTAGGTTAAAGTATTATAAAAAGATTTTTTCCCTGACCGGGATTTTATTTTTTAAAATAGAATAAAAAAAGGGTTAATATTAATATAAATTTCCTTTGTGCTGGCATTCGGCACAAATTTAACAGGTCAACAAAATGTTTCAATTTTATAATTACATAGAATTAATTAATATCGAATTAAATTTATATATAGGTTGTACATCTAATGATAAATCCTTTGACGGTCTCATAGCTTTCAGTTTTAAATTGAATTAATTTAATAAGAGCGGTCTAACAATATATAATATCTCGGAAATAAACACAAAGAAGACCCAGGGAACCTCAAATGACCAAAGGGCTTTCTTCCTATGAAACAAACAACAAATGAAAGGGAATTGAATTCAATTCACTTCTGAACTCAAATTATTATAGAACCAAAGAGAAATCTAATAAAAGATTTATAATTTTTAGCCAAAATTGAAAATATCACTAATAGAATCCGATCAATTAGAAAATTTTTTTTAGACCACCACTTTTTTGGACTCAGGGGACCTCAAAACGTGTATATCCATCAAAATCTCGACATCGTATTTTTGACATGATCGCAATACTTTATAATTCTATATATTTCATATATGGACCATGTTATGCAATGGAACCAAGCTCCATTATGATCGAAATTGAGTTAATACCGCCATCTTGTAGGGAAAAAGAAGATCTACTTTTTTATTTAAATAGCTACATTTCTTCACTTTATTTTTGTATAAAACAAGACAAAATAGTCATTTCCATTGGATTTGTTTACAATTGTTCAAATGAAATGGCTTTTATCTCAGATTTAATGGCGCTTGGTTTCTTTATGCATAACATCGTCCATATAGGGTAAGAAAAAGTAAAAATCACGTTGAAAATATCAGCTGCCGAATTCTCCCAAATAGAGGATATTTAAAAAATTATTTTATACATTTTATTTATATTATACCCCTTTCTGACTATAATGGTAGCAAAAATGGCTGGAGGCTTAATGCCAACATTCTTTTTATATAAATAAATAATAATAAATATACCCCTTTCTTAAAAAAAACACCTATTCAGCTGTATTTCTGTTAATAAGATTTAAATGAGGGATTAGAATTAACACCGTTAGTAACCTGGACTCCTGGAATTAGATTAAGATAAAAGGAGAAAAAAATAATTCTTTTTAGGTACTATATAAGACATAATGAATGAATGTCGTTTTTCAAGATTATGCTTACATCAATTTGATAAGAATCCTTTTTAATTTCTAAGGATTTTCTTAAACACATTTAGATCAAAGGATTTCTTTCTTTTTTTTCATCAATCATTCAATGTCTAATTTAAGATCTTTTATTTTCAATTATAATCAACACGACACGAAAGCCCTTTGAAAAGTTTATTACTATAACAATCTTGATTTTCATATTTAACAGATGGAATTTTTTATTAGTCTAGTAATTCTTTTCAATATCCAGATTTGACTAAATGATTTTTCTTGATAAATACTGTAGAAGACCTTTTTAAAGGGATGGCAGCAAATGTATTAAATAGAAAGTTTAATATTAATAGATTTTTTTGTTTGCCTGGAAGTTCGGCAACACAAATGGCCACTATATGATTGTTAATTGCATTAGATTATCCCTTTCAACCAGAGCTGTAGGTACTAAATAAGACATAATGAATGAATGTCGTTTTTTAAGATTTTTTTTTTTAAACACTCACACTTTTTTCCTATTCACACTCACATTCACACACGCATGCACACATTCTATTCGACAACTTAGGTCATTTAAGACTTAATTTATTGTACTATCCGGTTCAGTATTTTTCTCTCTCCTATCTCTTGAATTTTAATTATTTTTCCATAGCCCAAGAACTTTTCAAGGATCATTTTATATCCTATTTCTTTAGAATGAAATACTATTGATGATGATGGCGCAGTTTAAAGGAGTCTCATTTGTTCCCTTTTAGGATAGAAAGAGATGAAAAGAATGACGATTGTGAGGATTAACTAAGGAGAGGAAAAGATACTGCAAAAATAAAACCCTCTAGGTGCTTTTAAATTATCAGCTGTTTATTCTAATCTCTAAGTGTCATTATACAAAAGACAGAAATATCCAATAAAGAAGAAATATTTGATAATTTAAAATATTCAAATTTAATGATTAAAAAAATTTGAAATAGATTTTGATAAAAGAGGGTAGAGTGTAAGCTATTTGCGATTTGATTGGGCCCATCGTGCCCTGAACTCGAACCAGGACTTAATGCTTTTGCAGCGGACGTAGTAGTTAGAGTCCATGCAATGTCAAATGCCCGATCAAATTCACCTCGCAAATAATTTTATCGGATCTAATCTATAATATTATTTATTTATTAATACAATCTGCTCTAAAAAATTCTCTACATTTTGAAGAAACAAATTATATGAAAGTTCTTAGATTAATTTCGAAATTTGTATATTTTTTAAAGCCTTTTTCGGCAACTGAAGACATTTTGAGCATGTCCTATTTATTTCAAATGATTGATAGCAAATTCATTTGAAATAAATTTGAAGATTTTATTTTTAACTATTTTTATTCAATTTGATTGTTTAAAAATATTTGGACCAATAGGAATTCAGCTATGACGTCACGTGATTCGATTGTTTAGGCGGCGGCGTCGGCGGCCACCTCGTCACCTTGGCCTCTCAGTAGGAGTTCAGCCTTGGAGCCGTTACGACCCCTCACCTCTCCGCTCTCCTGACGCCAAGATGGCTGCCATCTCAACAATCCAACAACGAAGCCCTTCTTTACTCCTGACTTATTCACTAAAATTTCAATCTCCTCACACCACCAGGTATTTTCCTTTTATTTTTATTTATTTTAAATTTATTTAATCTCTTCTTTAGAACACTAATTAAAGAGGAACATTTAGGAAATTAATGAAATTATTTTAAAATAAACCCTGTATTTAGTTTTGAAAACATTTCTCTTGAATTAATAAAAATCGTATGGGAGGATATTTATATGCATAGTAAATAAGAGTGAGAGAGTGGAAGTGGATAAAAGGCCTTTCTTATAAGAAGCTGACGATTCTCTCACTTAAAATTAAATATACAAATTCAACACTAGGTTTGATTGTATATTTAATTTTAATTTACAAAATGTTTCAACGAGAACCAACGGTCGAAAGTTTAGATTCTCTCACTCTATCACTTTCTTTTCTGTGTAAGCGTTGTCCAGGAAGAGTGGCGAGTGGGAAATTTTTTTTTTTTTTTTTTTAATAAAGAAAAAAATTATTAAATTAATAAAAATTTTTAAAATGAGATTTTCTTATAACATTATTTGAGTCGTCCATTTCCAAAAGTGCCTAATTCAGTGAAAAAAGTTTCTATATCCTATTTAAAACAAATACTGAAAAACGAGTACAAATTCAAACCGAGCCTAGTTGCATTTCATTCAATTTCCAAAACTTAGGTAAAGCAGAGAGGCAGTGGCGCAATCAAGGAAGGGAGGGTAATGGGGAACACAATTATCTAATGATCTTCAAATTTTCATCAATAAACTTTTGTATGTTTGAAATCCTAATATTAATAGTTTTTTCCTGTCTAAAAGTGCCCCAGATAAAACTATTTCTAATTTTCTGTTTTATTTCAGTTGCTTGAATAAAGTTGCTCACTCACTTCAGAGAAGAGGATATACTTAGGGTCTTTTACATCATATTAGACCCGTCTTACTACTACTCAGTTCTCGTCATTATTCAGCCCCAAATGGTGAGCATTATAAATTATTTCATCACTTTCTTTTTTCTTCTCTTATAAACAATCTTTTTCTAATTTAAATGGTATTTTTTTCTCATTCATACTTCATATACCCAGTCTTCTCAGGCCATATAAGACTAAACTAAACCCATTAATTGTTAATTTATATATTGGGGGTCCAGGCATTCTTATTTAAGCCTTTTGGTATCCAAACGGTTTAAATAAAATCATCGGACTGCCTGGGATTCGAACCCGCGAATCTTGGTATACAAGGCCAGCACGCTAAACCCTACACCAAACCCGAGGGCATTTAAAAGGTATATTTGACACCGACATTCATTATTGCGTTTATCAATTACTGTTTATAAGTAGCTTTTGATTCGAAAACTCAGAAAATTTTGATTAGAATTTTTTCGCGTTGAAAAATTTCATCAAAGCTCTACCTAGTTAAAATTAGTAGTTTTAAAATTCATATATTCTTTAAAAAAAAAAAATTATTTAATCATAACGGTGCGCTCTGTTATTGTTAAAGTTGTTGTCAAAACAAAGAAGTGCTTGTTTTAAAAATATGTGGTCGAGATCCAGCTCACTCTTCCCTCTCATGCATAAATCGAGATCTCTTCCCTTGTATATATCCAAAATGCAAAAGGGTCATCTCAGTAAGTTACAAAAGAAAGAGAATAAAAAAAAACTTTTTTTTTATCGCTGCCTTTCTTTCCGTCGTTTAAAGGTGAGTGAGTCGATAAAGCAGGGCACCTAAATCCTTGTCTACGCAGTTCCGCACTCATAACCACCTCCTCCACTATAACCCTCTCTTTCTCTCAAAACATCCACTTCAACCCCTGAGGGGAGAGAGAAAAAAAAACGAATTGCATATATGATCTATGATGTCATCATCATTTGTCAGAAATACAATCTGGGCTAAAGTTCTAGACTTGCTATAAAATGTATACTTTTACCGAACCATCGGTTTAAAAAAAAAAAATTTAATAGAATGAAATATCGGAAATTTTGAAGAAACTCCAATCTGACTAGAACGCTCTCAACCCTGAAATTCACTTTGGAAACTTTTGAATAAATGAAAATCGATGTTCACTTTTCCAGAAAAAAAAAACTATCCTAGATAAAAGGTAATAATATAATTTTTTTTTTATATTGAGTCTATTAAAATATAGACATCTCAGATTGTATAAATTCGTTCATTTTTTCTTACGAAAGTAGGCTTTGGTACGTTTTCGGTAATGCTCTAATGCTCTAAAGTCAACAACTAGACAGGTCTATTCTCTAAAAACAGACGTTAAAATTTAACATCATAAAATAGGTGTTAAAAAGTAAAGTAATAACATCAGCGTTAAAAAATGCTATTCTCTAAACCAAGTTTTAACAGCGACGTTAACATTTGACTTTTTAGTACCAGGTGTTAACGATCTATATGAAGATAGCTATGTTTTCTGCTTGTTCGTGTTTTTAGACCCCTCGATAAGGTTATTGACCGCATGCGCATTACTAACTTGTTTTGTTATTTTCTATCTTGTAGGCCGACCTAGACACCCGCGATAAGAAATGCTATTCTCTAAACAAAGTTTTAACAGCAACGTTAACATGTTGCTTTTATCTCAAAGCTGTCAAGTCATAACCTTACTTTTTAGGTTAAGGCCCTCATTTTTATGTATTAAATACGGCGTTAAATTTTAAAGGCACTACATAATTTTCAACACTATTGACTTAATGTTAACGCTTTGGCGTTAAAGATTTTGCTTACAGAATAGCAATTTGAGGCAAGGAGGTGTTAAAATGAATTAACGCTGATTTCAGATGTTAAAAGTTAACGTTTTTGTTTAGAGAATCGACCTGAGAGGGTGTTAATTGAAAAATCAATGATAGGCTGTCCATTTTGATTTTAATTGAATTTTTGAACTATAATAAGTAATTATAGTTATAACAATTTTTTATTTCATGTAAAAATATCTCATCCTTTTTCTCTTGCTATTTAAATCTGTATTTTTTTCTTCTATACATGCTAGGTGCTCTATTCTATACACGTTTTATATAAATAGATAGAGTAAAAGAGAGAGAAAGAGATGTTGTTAAGTTGTTGCACATACAATGCATTTTGATTTCTCAATTTAGGACAAAAATAAATTCAAGCTTAATTTAAACATGTAAACCAATGCGAACATTCACATATTCGAAAATAGATTTTACTCTTTTGTAGAGCAAATTTGAATAAAGGTTTTTCTTTAGAATACAAAAAATGGTAGTGAACTCATCCATTTAACATATTAAATCTATATCGATGGAAATTAATTTTATTTAGTTTTGTTTAAATATTAACATTTCACTTTAGCTCATTTCACTTCACCCCCTTATCCCCCCTCCTACTAATTTCTTCTATTATTTGCTGAACAAAAATAAATTTGTCAAAAGAATCAAAGTATATAATTCAATAAATTCAAAAATAAAGATTTAATGATAATTTGATAACAGTAATTTTTTAATAAAATGTTATTAAAATTATTAAAACTTTATAACAAGAGCATTCATTGATGTCCAGTCAATCAAAATACAAAATGACACAGAGCAAATAATAATAATATTATAAACTCTAATAAAATTTCTATATCAATTAACCTACAATTTTTTTATAATAATTTTATGACGAACACTTTTTAAAACAAAAGAGGTTTTTTTTTTAGGATAATTCATTAAAATATGAAAAACTTTGACGGAAATAAAATTGAATAAGTAAAGAGCAAGTTTTTAAGTTAATGTCACTTTTTCATTTATTTATATAACTTAAATTCAACCAAAGTAAAAAAAAATAATTATTCTTTTATTTGTTTCTTGTTTTTAATTGTAGCCTATTTTATTTAGAATATTTTTAAATCCGGGAAAATGATTGACTATATCAAATAATAATTAGTACAGGTCTAATAATGTTTCTAAATATAATTAAATTATAATTGAGTTCTAATTACAATTAAATGTTCATATAAAGCCAATGTATTCCAAGCGACTTAATTTTACTTACATATACACTTAAACAGTCATACATGTAGCCTATATACGGACCTACATACAAATCCCAAAATTCAAGTCCTAGATATATTTAACGAATTTGTAGGTATGTTTATTTTCTGGTGGCTCAAACGTCCAATCACCTCTTATTTTAAACTGGCTCAAAATTAAAAAAAAATTCGCTCCCTTCATTCAAACCAGGATATCCAGCTTTTCCAGCCAATTTGCATATAATTATAGAGAATTTGAGTGTTTGTTGGTGTTAGCCGAGGATCTGGTGGTCTGGTCCAAAGGATAGGACACTGATACCCACAAAAGGCTGGAGAACCTGGGTTCGATTCACGGGGGATATGAGGCATTTGGCTCGACAACAAATAAACATCACAAATTTGATAAATTATTTTTTTTTAATTGAGAATTTATTGAGGTGACCAACTATGAAGTTTAATACATTATATTTTTTCATTTTTTTCTCTCACCTTTTCATTCTTTCTATAATAGATTATATTTATATTTAAAAAAAAAAGAAATAAATTCATCTCTTTTTATTTCTCTCGTTTTAGTTGACGCATTCAGTGGCGACTACAAGACCAACCGACGCCTCAAACCCTTGAAGAATCTCGTTGATACCTTGTTTCCACGCCTTGTGCCTACGGTTCATCATTCTCCATCACCTTTGGTAAGTACATTTTTAATATAGGCCCACATTTTAAAATTAGAATATTAAAAGTAATAGGCCTATAAAGTAACAACGAACTCATTAAAAGAATGAGATCTTTCAGAGGAGCTAGAAGATGAAACTTCTATTCTATGTATAATTCTAATCGAGAGATTTGCTATAATCTCATCTTGTATTGAAACAAAACATACTTGCTCTATAGAATTATACATTGTTATCAAAATGTTTAAAATATCACAACAAATGACACCTTATTGTTATAAGTGAAACCTGCTCAGTCTTGAGGAAGGGGGCGATTAGCACCCGAAACGTCGACGAGCAGGTTGAAATAAAATTGTGTTTTATTTCTAATCCTGGCTGCCTACCCAGCAATAATATACACAGTCTCCAGCCAAAGAAAATATATAGTTTTCTTTTCTGGGCAAACAGATACATTTCCGAGTTCAAAAATTTAGAAAAAAAAAAGCTATAGTTTTTTCTTTTCATATTTTGACAGCACCATTTATATATCAGTGACTGGCAATTCTTTAAAGATCAAAATATTACCTGGAACTATTGTCTCTATTAAATATAATTTGAAGTTTATCTTTTACCTTGAAAATAAATTAAGTAAAAAAATTAATTATGCCTCACGTAAATTTAAATTTTTTTTTTTTTATTTATAATTGTGTTTTTTCTTTATTTTGAGAAAGTTATTTACCTATAACACAGCGGAACAAAAAATACCTTTTTTTTTTTTTTTGTTGCCGGGATATTTGAAGCTATTCTTGAGTATTTGGGTAGCGCTGATTTCAAAAATGCCTTCAGTTTCGTCCCACGACCTCTAGTTTTAGAGCTATAGAAGAAATTATATTTTAATAGAAAATAGAATAGAATAGAATAGAATATTCTATTCTATTCTAATTTTAATAGAAAATGTGCTCTAAAGCGGCTCTTATTTTGAATTGAACCTGGATTTTTTTTAAGGCGACACCCCTTAAAAATATGCAGAGAGTTATAATACATATAAACTTAAGTTTCAGCCCAATCGGTGGTTATTTAGACGTGCCGCAAACGGCTAAAAATTTAGAAAAATCTCGATTTTTTTTTTTTTTACTTTGGACACCCCTAATACAATTTTCCTGATCCCTGAATGCAAAAAACATAGTTTTGCGATATTCTATAGTTTTTTGGCTTTCCAAAAAGCATTCGTTCGTGAAAATCTGTTGATTATTATCGAAATTATAAACAAAACAGTTATCAAAGTCTGGTAAAAAAAAAAAACAACACTTTGGTTGCCTATCTTTTAGGCGCTTTGCTTATAGGAATAAACATAACTATTATATATATTTTTTAATTATCTTGTTAATAATTTCGTTAATAATCAACGAACGAATGCTTTTTGGAAAGCCAAAGAACTATAGAATATCATAAAAATCTGGTGTGACTGGCGCACAGCACACAACTTTCTCTTACCCTTCGGTAAGAGAAAGTTGTGCACTGTGCTGGTCACACCAGATTTTTTGTGTCGAGATATATTTAGTTTTCCATAGCACCTTAGTTTCAAACTTGCATTTTAAATGTTGATTGCTTGAAATAAACTATGGTTATTTTTCAAAATTTTAATCTCATATTTGGACATTTTATACACAATATAGATTAGTAAATAAATACAAAATTTCATAAGAATTGGAAAAAAAAATTTTAAATGCGTAAAAAGTTCCAAAGGGGACCCCCTTTTGAATCGAAATTAATATACGAATCCCTATAGGAAATTAACATTGGTCAAATGCGAAGATAAGGTAGAAAAATTTAAAACGCGTAGAAAGAGAGAAGATAGTTTTGTGAGAGAGAGAGATATGTTTTCTCCGAAAAAAAAAAATGGGCGTTTAAATAATAATTGATTTTTAATCTAATAAAAAGAAAAAGATTTAAATTCGGTTACCATGGCAACCATTTATTTCTGCTATCTTTCCTATGAAGCACAAGAGTAAAGTGTGCTTCAAACAATTTTGAGGGCAAAACGAGAATATACATTTGAAAGAGCATCTAAAAAATAATTGATTTTTGAATTTTAATCAAAATCGTTAGAGCGAATTTTGAGAAAATCGAAAAAAACTGAAAAAGTACATCAGTAAAGTACTAGTACTTTTTGGCCGATTTTGATTAAAAGCTTATTTTGTCGGTCCCGGGGGTGTTTAACTTAAATATAAAATTTCAGCCTCCTAGCTCAATTCCTTCATGCTTAAAATTGAACACACACACACACACACACACACACACACACACAGACAGACAGACAGACAGACAGACAGACAGACCATGTCGCGAAAACCACTTTTTTGGATTCAGGGGACCTCAAAACGTGAAGATCCATCAAAATCTCGACATCGAATTTTTGACATGAAACCAATACTTTCTCTCTCTATATATTTCATATATAGGGTACGAGAAAGTAAAAATATGTTTGTTGCATTCAGAGATCAGGAAAATTGTATTAAGGGTGTCGAAAGTAAAAAAAAAAACTTAAAAGAAATTCGATTTTTTTGAAACTTTTAGCCGTTTGCGGCACGTCTAAATGACCTCCGAATGGGCTGAAACTTTAAATTTATATGTATTATAAATCTCTGCATATTTTTAAAGGATGTTAATCATAGACCACATTAGAATTAATTAAAATTTATCAATACTGTACAACGTTTCGATTACTTATTTTTCAGTCGTTTTCAAATACTGTGCGCTTGCTCCGACTAAAGAACAAAAAGGGCTGAAGTTAGTTGAGCACAGTAGGGGTCTACTTGAAAACAACTACAGAATAAGTAGTCGAAACATTGTACACTATATGGACCCTGTTATGCAATGGTGTGTCAAAGACCAAAAAATTCAAAATTGAGTTAAGCACGGAATATTGTTTCAAATGCTTTAATTAAGAGTATTTTTTATGAAATATTTCCTAAAAAAATTTATATTTAATGTTACTTGCACAATTGACAAGAAAAATTATATATAATCCAATGTAAACAAAAAACTTTATTGTTGATTTTCTCAAAACTCGATGTTTGGTCTTTGACACACCATTGCATAACAGGGTCCATATATAATTTTAATAAATAATTAATCTCTAATTAAAACTTCCATATTAACGTAACTTTAATTACGAATTTCGATTCAAATTTGAATTTAAATTCTTTATTCATCTTTGGTGCAAATTTCTAATTTTCTCATCATTACCTTCAATTACATGGGCGTACCCAGCGAGGGGCAGGGGGGCAGCTGCCCCCCTAGAAGCAACAAAAAAAAAAAATTAAATGTTTATAAAGTGATGAAACGAAACAAAATTGGTGGTTGGCGACGGGGAATGATTCTTTTTGTTAGGACTCGAGGGTTTTTAGGCATTTAATTCGAAGGCTTTACCCCTCTATATAAAAAATAGCTATGTCACAATCTGGACGACCATGATCTGCCCCCCCCCCTGGACGACCATGATCTGCCCCCCTGGACGACCATGATCTGACCATGCCCCCCCCCAGATTTGATCCTGGGTACGCCCATGTTCAATTAAGCTTTTATTGGAATTTTTAAACATATTTATAAGTGTCAAGGATGCAAAGAATTACCGGTATAAGTACGGAAAAAATAAAATCAGCTGATCCAATTGTCCCACTTGACGTCCTTTTATTTAGCAAATATTTTGGAGCACGTAATCTCATCTTTAGTGCCGTGAAAAGGCAAAGGAGGGGGCTTTATCCAAAAATTAAAAATGTTGCATAGGTCATAAAATACACATGTAGAGGTGGGTTACGTGCTTCGAAATATTTGCCAAATAAAAGGACTCCAGATTTTTGACTTTCTTTTTTTTTGCCTTTTGTTATCGAACATATGATTAATAATAAATCTTATATACGATAAAAATATTAATATAATAACTAGTCGGAGGCCATATTTATTTAATTGGAAACCAATTATTTCATTAATAAATAAATTTTATCGCTGTGGTTGGGTAGCGAAAAGCTGGATGAAGAAGCCATAATTAAATACCTCTTCAAAATTTAACATACGTAGGTCATCAATAATTTATTCACACATCATAGAATAAATTTAAAAAATAATATAAAAAGCAGCTGAATAAATAATAAGTGGAAATGTAATCCTTGAAAAATTAATCAGCTCCATTTTTTGCTAAATTAATTTTTTTTTTTTTTTTTTTTGTCTAAAAATTCTTCGAACTACCAAATTCAAAAAATTACCTTCCTCTCCCCCTCCACCTCAAATTAAATCGAAATTATTTTTTAATTATCAGTAAGATTATATAGTGATATAAGCTTAATCTGGATAGAAAAAATTATCATCAACTTGGGTTTTTTGGACATTAGGCAAATATGGAAATTATTAATTACTAGCCGCGGCGCCTAGCCGTGAGGCGTCGCTCCCCTGGACCCCCGCCAGCTGGTTCGGCCCGCCTTCGTCGGACCCTCGCCATTTCTTAATTATGAGAAGTTTCACGTCTACACAGGGGGTTTCTCCCCCCCCCTGGACCCTCCTCAGCTGGCTCGGGTCCGTCTGCGAGCGGTCCCACTCCTTTTCTTAATTGGACCCTGTTATGCAATAGTGTGTCAAGCGCCAGAAAAATTAAAAATTGAGTTAAGCACGGAATATTGTTTCAAATGCTATAATTAATAGCATTTTTTTATGAAATATGTCCTAAAAAAATTTATATTTAATGTTACTTGCACAATTGACAAAAAAAAAAAAAAAAATTATATATAAGCTTTAATCCAATCAAAAACCAAAAACTTTGATGCTAATTTTCTCAAATCTCGGTTGCTTTGGCCCTGACACCTAATGCGTAATAGAGTCCAATTATATAAAAAAAAAAAAAAAAATTATTATTACTATTCCAATGCAGTGTTCGATTGAGGATTAATTTACATTGATAGAATACACAAATGGAAAGAATACATAAATATTCCTCTATA
>JAKCPI010030843.1:0-13849 GCA_023213315.1 Euborellia annulipes
CATAAAAAGAGGAACACGAGGAAATAGACTCACTTTTTTTTTTTTTTTTTTTTTTTTTTTAATGCAATCGAATGCAAGAAGGGGTGCACCAGTAAAGATGTAGCCCCTAATGGATCTCGAAAGACCCTGCACTACCGAAGAGAAGGGAAAGTTGATTAGTGAGAGGGTGTAGACGTAGGTAAGTTCTATGCACCCTGGTTTTGAAAGTTTGAAGCACTTCCATAGGTGCTGGGGTTGTAGAGGCTCGGGAGAGAGTTCCAGTTCCTTGAAGTCATGGGGATATATGTATTCGCGAATGAAGTGGTCCGACACTTTTCCAATTTGACCAAGAAAGAGTGTTGGGAGTCGGCAAAACGTGTGCTGCGTGCAAAGTGCATGCTTTTGGGGGGAACTTTTATCACTTCTATGTAGTTCTACTATTATCACTTCTATATACTTTAACTATTATCACTTCTCATATACTTCCACTTCTATTATCACTTCTTCTTCAATACACACTTACACTTCTACTCTTAAACGCACCTATTACACACGCTCTTATCATTGGAATTGTCGCTCTGCATCTATACACCCTCATTTACATCGTCTGCTCTCAAATATTCACGGCGCCTACACCATCTCGATATCACGGGCGTACTTCTTCTTCCCGAAGCCCTTTGCGGGCATTTGCAGTCATCCACTTGCTGGTTCACTATCGACGCTGGTATCATTAGCACAATAGCTAATTGAACACCACGGGCAACGAATATTTGTCCGGCGCTCTTGAAGCAATCACCAGTGAAGCTTATAAAAAGGCGCGACTCCTTGTACACTACTTACTCTTCGACGTGGCAGCCACGGAACCTGAGCGAGAGGGGCTACGGCACAGCCATCACTGCTTGAGCTCATTTGAAACGGCCAGCGTAACTTCAAGAGCAAAAGCAAATTTATCATAATTTCTCTTTGAACAATCTCCGTTCAACCCACTAAATTCTTCAATTCTTTCTGACTGTTAAATTCACAAAGGACCTTAATAAATCATACACTGTGAACCATATCTTTGAGTATCATTTACTGTTGTACTAAATCGAACAAAAAAATATATTATATGCCCTCTACCGTTAATTAATTTTTTTTCAATATTTTTTTTTTTATTTATTTAAAATTATTTTAACAGTAAAATATCAAAGGTCGATTGAATAATGTCGGCTTCAACACTTCTATTTTTTATAATTTTCTGAGAATTCCTGATTTTGGCGAAACTGTTTTATTTTATTTCCTATAAAATTTAATTATTTTTATGAGTAAACAATAACAACTCTCTAATATTTGATCTTCTTTTTGCAAATACACCGAGTATGGAGGGGCAACATCAACAGAGTCTTGACGAACGCAGGGTACTTTTCGCAAGCAACGAACAGGCAACAGTTGAATTATCCAACACGGCGATCGATCCTGATGCTTGCGACAATAGATTCTGGAACGTGTATGTCAACCCCTACACAAACGGAAGCAGAAACATCGACCATTCCAGCTGTACTGCGAGACACACTAGAGTTTGCAAATGAACTTAACGCTGAGGATCAAATCGCAAGTACACATACCGCCCCCTCCACCCCCGCCCCTCGATATTAGTAGCATGTTCCAACAAATGATGTTGTCAATGAAAGAAAATGAAAAACCAGTTAAAAAAATGAATCAGAGGCTAAATTTAATAAAACAGAGCAAGCAATCAATTGCAAAAAGCTCAATAGCGCCTTGGAAAATAAGATAGAAAAACCTCTCATGAGTGATAGATATGGAGATAGGGAGCAAAATCTCAAAAGAGAAGCCCTTGTTAAGGAGACAGAAGATAAATTAAAATACATAACGGGAGAAATAGCGGGGATAAAGATAGAAGAGAAAAATAACATAGGAAAGATACAAGTGATAGAACAGAGGGTAGATTGTATTGGTAGTCTACAGGCTACAGTCATAGATAACACACAAAGAATTAACGAAATCGAAGCTAGTAGAAATGGCTCAACTAACACTGTAAACATACCAAATATTGAGGAAATAGTTAGAAAACAAATAGCCGAACAAAGGCAAAACAAATCCTATGGAAACTTTGTCCTCTAAGAAAATTAGAGAGGAATATCAGGCGATATGGACCAACAGGGCCAAATATAGTGGCACTCTAGACATTAATACACCCAATCCTAGACAGCTAATTATAGAGTTTAAAAAATTTATCACTAAATACGAGTATAGTCCAGGTCAGGAGAGAACGGTGTTGGCTTTGAGTTTGACCGGGGCAGCCGGGGAATGGCTGGGCAATCTAGAACCAGAGGTAGATGGTGTGGACCAATTGGAAAGTAGCTTCCTCAACAAATTTTGGAACGCCGAGTGCCAGGCAAATTTCCTAGGTAAACTACATAATAACAAATATTATTATGCAAGAGATGGCCCAAGGGAAAATTATTTTGACAAGTTGTATCGGTGGGTCAAAAATATCGACAACGCCGGTACGGAGGAATATGATTTTGAACAGTATTATACAGCAGATGGACCCTCGAACCAAGAGTATGATTATCACAGTTCCGTGGAATTATTCCGATTTAAAGCTCGCATTTAGCAGGCTTGACCATATTCCGCCAAAGGAAAATAACAACCATGATAGAAACACGGGACCTTCCCCCTCCACAACCAACCCTACAGTAATGGTAACCGAAATAGAAACCAACAAAATAATTATCGACCCCCATATAACCAACAAATGAGAGGGCAGAATGATGCCATTCAAACGGCCGCCTGCTTTACTCAATTCCCCTCTCCTCCGACTCCCCAGTTTACAACACCACCACCCCCTCTTTTCTCCTACGGGCTCCCTCTCGCCCCTTCGCCCGCAATGGCAGCTCAACCAACGGGAAACTCATGGGCTGATGCCTGAGGACAGCAACGAACTATCCCCCCCCCCCCCGACCCCGCATTACCCCTTATATACTCTGTCCAACCCCTACTAGTTTACTTGCCGCTCCCTTTATAGAAGAAAAATTCACCCCTGCACCTTTTTCTCAACATTTGCCCCTGAAAAGGTCCTGTCTTGCAACAGCCTGCACATCCCTCCTCTGGCCCCAAACCCCCTCCAACCCCCAATGTCTCTGCCCCTACCCTTCCAAAAGAAAGGAATCATCCCCGAATCTTTTCCCCGCCACCCAAGTCCCCAAAAAACAAACCCCCTACAACTGCCCTTCAACTCCTTTTTTCTACCCCCTGAACTTCCCCCACCCCGAACGGTTCCATCACTACCCCCCCAACAATGCTGAGGAAAGCAATCACATTTCCCCCTAAGCCCCATCCACCCCAATAAACAGAAAAAATACCCCCTCCCTGCCCCAGTTGATCTAATTCAAAACAGTGAAAAAAATGAAATACTAAGAAATCCCATTATTACCTCCCCCAATAATTGTAGCCTTGTCCACAAGGGTTGTTATTAATGAGCACTATAAGTGGGCGTTGTTGGATACAGGTTCCCAATATAATCTAATTGCAGAAAGTTTTTATTATAATTTAAACAAAGATATAATTTCTTGTCCCATAATGGCCGTGAATATTAAAGGGGGGTAGTTCCAGCGAAGAAGTGTAAAATTAATAGACGAGTGCTTTTTGAATATCGGTATTAAAAATCGAACGGTTTTTTTACGGCGTTTGGTCATGCCGGGGTTATTAATGGACCTACATTTAGGGTGTGAATGGTGTGAACTCAGCTTCAGGCATCAATACATTTCAAAAAAAAACAGGATGCCTGGAGGTTGGACATGACATTTCGTCCCTGTACACCAAAGATAACGGGCCGTCACGATTACCAGCGCCGTGGACATCGAGATAGAATTAGCCAAATTAATTGGTAATAAACGTCTGTCTGTTAATCAGAAGCAACAATTTGCAGGGCTCATTAGAAGATACGCTGGCATTTTCTCAGACCGCCAGGATTGATTAAGGGCTATACACATACCATCAGAAATCAAGGAAAGTGAGCCTTTTAAATGTCACGAGTTATCCTGTGCCTCACAGTCTGCGCTCTGAGGTATGTCTCCAAATCTAAAAAATGATACGAGACGATATTATAGAAGCAGCTAGGGAGTCCATACGTAAATCCTTTAAGAATAGTCATTCAAAAAGACAACTCTTTGAGATTATGTCTGGACTCGCGCCGTCTTAATCATAGTCATCAAAGTGGAGCGAGACATCCCTCAGGCCCCTGACGTACTGTCGCATGATAGCCACACTTGTGAATGGCTCACGGCCCTTGATTTGACACAATCATATTATCAAATCTCATTATCACCCTCTTCACGCCCATACACTGCATTTCAATTTCAAGGTCTCTGCATATCCATTTAAACGCCTCCCCTTTGGTTTAAATATAAGTATGGCTTCCTTTATACGAGCCATCAACAATATGCTGGGCGCTCAGCCAACAGCTATCACTCATCACATTCATTTCATTTCACATAACCATAGAATATATAACGGGCAAACAAAATGTAGTTGCTGATATCCTTAGTCGAAGCAGCATAACGTAGACAACCACCTAATACCATATAGTAGCACTCCAAACAATACCAGTAATAGAACCCACCACCCTTTTAACTATTTAAAAACTATAGCTCTTGAACAAGACAAGGATCCTTTACTTATTTAAAATCAAAATTCAAATCACCTCCTCCCCTCACCCCTATTATCACCTTCTTAACGGCATTCTATTTTTTGAGACCTCGAAATCACACTCATTATTCGCGCCTATGCATACCATCTCATCTTCGAGTAGCCCTTATTCAATCAATACACAATAATTATGGTCATTATGGCATCGCCAAAACCTTGTCACTTGTGCAGCGAGAAATCCATTGCAAAGATATAAAAAAGAATGATCAAGAAAATAATTAACTCGTGCGATACCTGTCAGCGGGTTAAGCATATACAGAAATATCAAATTGAAAGAATAATGCAAACGGAAGCACTGTACAAAGGCCATATAGTCGCTACTGATATTTATGGTCGGTTACCTGTATCCACGGGCGGTGTTCGTTACATAATAGTATATATTGATTGTTTTACTAAATTTGTGCAATTATATACTACGAAGCAAATGACAGCTAAAGCAATAACGAACACACTCCATCAATACGTCCGCGACGTACAATGCCCACAAATTATGATATCTGATCCGGGCACGCAGTACATTTCGCGTACGTGGCGTCAAGCCCTAGCATCATATAGTATTGAACAAAAAATTACCCCTATCCGTGCTCAGGTCTATAATCCCGTTGAACGAGTCAATAAAGAACTCGGGCGGCTATTCCGTACTTTGACCGCTGACAAACATACTAACCGGGTCAATCATCTCTCGTATATACAGTTTTTAATTAACTCCATTGAACACGAAGCTACCGGATATCCACCAATTCTTCTACAAACCGGTATAGCGCCCGACAGATTCTTAGCTAAATACATTAATTTTCCACATGACCTGGCCATTAATCTTAACAATGTTCATTCTATAGCACTTAGTAGGCAAACGACCATACGTCAACGATACGCCGCAAATAAACAATCGCAAGTAGTACCGGCCTCATTTAGAATTGGTGATAAAGTCCTAATAAAAAATAACAAACTCTCATCAGCGTTCGATAAGACTATATCAAAATTCTTCCATTTATATATTGGTCCATATTTAATTTCAAAATCTTATCAAAATGGAATATATGATATTTGTGATCAAAATAACAAATTCATTGGCCAACACCATCGTTATTCTTTAAGGCCATATCTAGAACTTTAAATGAGAATATATCCAGCAGGCCCGTTTGTAATTTAACTTCAGTAAATGCAGTAGATTTAGCAATTTAATAATTTTTGGAAAATCATTTAATAGTATTCATTTTTTATTTTATTTTTAGTAATTTTATCATTTGGTGTCAACGAAATTCATTTGAAATTTCAATGAGAATACATTCAGCAGACCTCTTTTGTAAATTCACTTCACTTGGTAAACTCAGTAGATTTATCGATTCAATGATTTTTGGAAAATCATTAACAGTATTCATTTTTTTTTTAATGTTTCATCATTTGGTGTCAACACGACTCATTTATCACGATGAGACTCATATACAATTTTACCCTCATTTGTCACAATAGACGAAATTCATTTTTTTAAAAATTGTTCATTCTAAATAAACCCGATTCAATCCTCTCCAGTCAACTTTCTTTGTAATTTTAAAATTTAAATTTAAATTAAATTCTCACCTGTGCTTGTATCAATAGAGTCAGTCAAGTCATTAATTTCTTTCCACCTCCACTATTTTCTGTTCAATTTAAATAAAATTTTCTAGTATTAACGTAAATTTTTCAATTGCTTCACTTATTAATTTTATAATAAACATTCTATCAGATTCAGCTTTCCTTCTCAATATCATAACAATGTTGGAACATACAAAACTAAAAATACAATTTTCTCCCTTTTAGCCCCTGAATAAGCCCCTTGCAATTAAAAATTAAAACATTTAAAAGCGGTAAACAGCAAGTGCATTTGCAAAACAGTGTCTCACATGAGCGAATTGACTATTGTTACGATTAACATAAATTCTTGAAAACTTTTATAGAATGTCGAATGGTCCGTCACAGTCACGTGCACTCGTGCATCCATATATCAGAGATGAACACGATCCCGATATGCGGATAGACATGAAAAGGAAATGTGAAGTCAAGAGTCGGTGTACCAGTGATGGATAATTGAACTTAAAGGAGAGATATAATAACAAATTGCTTGTGACCCCTGCGATGGATTAGTTGTGGTATCACGGGGTAAATAGCCTGGGCTAATAATTTGAAAAGAAATTTTTTCAGTTTATTAATAATTGTAAAAAAAAAAATTCTTAGTTTAAAAAATTTTTTTGAAGGGAAGCGGTGTCATAAAATGGTAACAGCCCATTTTAGCACATTGTTGAACAAAGAGTCAAATTTAGAAGTATGTTTTTTTTATGCATAGTAGAGTTAGTAAAATCTTAAATTTTAACTTTTTCATATTTTATTAATTTAATATCTTAAAAATAGGGAAAGAAATTAACCAGACAAGCCAAATATAGAATAAAATTCGTAAAAATTAGTTTATTTTTCATATTTAAAGAGAAGTTGGGCCAAAGCCGGGATTATCTAAAGTCATTCGTGGTATATGAGCTTTGGTGTTCAGTTCTGAATACAGTCAGGGGGTGAAACAAGGCAGGGTTCGAACATCCCCATCCAAGAGAACAGAGCGCCCTGATTGGCGATATACCTTAGAAGGGGAAAAATATATAGAATTGCTAATCAGACGGAGGGACTAGTGGATGAATGATAAAAGCCGGCAGACTCCGATGAATAAATAACTCGTGAATCGTAGAGAGAGGTATATATAGAGCTGTAAGGTAGAGCTGGTTAAAATAATAGAGAGGTAAAAGAAGAAGAAGAAGTCTCTCTACGCCCAAGTTGGTCCTTTCTGCATTTCATCACTTTCTCCGTTTTCTACCCCTTCTAAGGTACATCGCCAATCATAATGTTCTATTTTGTTATATGAGGGTGTTTGGACCCTGGCTAATCTCATTCCCCTGACTATATTCAGAACTGGGCCTTAAAGCTCATATACCACGAATGACTTTAGATAATCCCGGCTTAAGCCAGCTTCTCTTTAAATATGAAAAATAAACTAATTTTTACGAAATCTATTCTATATTTGGCTTGACTGGTTAATCTCTTTCCTATTTTTAAGTTATTAAATTAATAAATTTTGAAAAAGTTCAGATTTAAGATTTTTTAACTCTACTATGCATAAAAAAAACATACTTCTAAATTCGATTCTTTGTTCAACAATGTGCGAAAATGGGTTGTTACCATTTTATGACACCGCTTCCCTTCAAAAAAAATTTTTAAACTAAAAATTTTTTTTTTTAAATTATTAATAAACTGAAAAAATTTCTTTTCAAATTATTAGCCCAGGCTATTTACCCCGTGAGACCACAACTAATCCATCGAAACGCAGGGGTCACAAGCAATTTGTTATTATATCTCGCTTTTAAGTTCAATTATCCAATACTGATACATCGATTCCTGATTTCACATTTCCTTTTTCATGTCTATCCGCATATTGGGATCGTGTTCATCTCTTCTATATGGATGCACGAGTTCCCATCTCTGTGACGGACCATTCGACATACTATAAAAAATTTTCAAGAATTTATGTTAATCGTAACAATAATTAATTCGCTCATGTGAGATACTGTTTGCAAATGTGCTTGTTGGTTACCGCTTTTAAATGTTTTAATTTTTAATTGCAAGGGGCTTATTCAGGGGCTAAAGGGAGAAAATTATATTTTTAGTTTTGCATGTTCCAACATTGATATAATATTGAGAAGGAAAGCTGAATCCAATAGAATGTTTATTATAAAATTAACAAGTGAAGCAATTGAAAAATTTACGTTAATACCAGAAAATTTTATTTAAATGAACAGAAAAATAGTGAGGGTGGAAAGAAATTAATATTGATTGACTCTATTGATACAAACACAGGTTAGAATTTAATTTAAATTTAAATTTTAAAATTACAGAGATAGTCGACTAGAGAGGATTGAATCGGGTTTATTTAGAATGAAAAATTATTTAAAAATGAATTTTGTCTATTGTGACAAATGAGGATAGAATTTTATATGAGTCTCATCGTGATAAATGAGTTGTGTTGACGCCGAATGATAAAATTACAAAAAGATAAAAAAATAAAAAAATAAAAATGAATACTGTTAATGATTTTCCAAAAATCATTGAATCGATAAATCTACTGAGTTTACTGAAGTTAAACGATAAAAGAGGTCTGCGGTATATATTCTCATTAGAATTTCAAATGAATTTTGTTGACACCAAATGATAAAATTACTAAAAATAAAAAAATAAAAAAAAATGAATACTATTTCCAAAAATTATTAAATTACTAAATCTACTGAATTTACTGAAGTTAAATAACAAACGGTCCGCTGGATATATTCGCATTTAAAGTTCTACATATGGTCTTAAAGAATAACGATGGTGTTGGCCAATGAATTTGTTGTTTTGATCACAAATATCATATATGCCATTTTGATAAGATTTTGAAATCAAATATGGACCAATATATAAATGGAAGAATTTTGATATAGTCCTATCGAACGCTGACGAGAGTTTGTTGTTTTTTATTAGGACTTTATCACCAATCCTAAATGAGGCCGGTACTACTTGCGATTGTTTATTCGCGGCGTAGTGTTGACGTATGGTCGTTTGCCTGCTAAGTGCTATAGAGTGAACATTGTTAAGATTAATGGCCAGGTCAGGTGGAAAATTAATGTATTTGGCTAAGAATTTGTCCGGTGCTATACCGGTTTGTAAAAGAATTGGTGGATATCCGGTAGCTTCGTGTTCAACGGAGTTAATTAAGAACTGTATATACGAGAGATGATTGACCCAGTTAGTATGCTTATCAGCAGTCAACGTACGGAATAGCCGACCGAGTTCTTTATTGACTCGTTCAACAGGGTTATAGACTTGACCACGGATAGGGGTAATTTTCTGTTCAATGTTATATGATGTTAAGGCTTGACGCCACGTGCGCGAGATGTACTGCGTGCCCGGATCAGATATTATAATTTGTGGGCATTGTACATCTCGGACGTATTGATGGAGTGTGTTCGTTATTGCTTTAGCTGTTATTTGCTTTGTAGTATATAATTGCACAAATTTAGTGAAACAGTCAATATATACTATTATGTAACGAACACCGCCCCTGGATACAGGTAACCGACCATAAATATCAGTAGCGACTATATGACCTTTGTACTGTGCTTCAGTTTGTATTATTCTCTCAATTTGATATTTCTGTATATGCTTGACCCGTTGACAGGTATCGCACGAGTTAATTATTTTCTTGACCATTCCTTTTATATCTTTGCAATGGATTTCTCGCCGCACCAGTGACAAAGTTTTGGCGATGCCATAATGACCATAATTATTGTGTATTGATTGAATAAGGGCTACTCGAAGATGAGATGGTATGCATAGGCGCGAATAATGAGTGTGATTTCGAGGTCTCAAAAATAGAATGCCGTTAAGAAGGTGATAATAGGGGTGAGGGGCGGAAGTGATTTTAATTTTAATTTTAAGTAGTAAAGGGTCCTTGTCTTGTTCAAGGGCTATAGTTTTTAAATAGTTAAGGGTGGTGGGTTCTATTACTGGTAAGGTTTGTATGGCTACTATTATGTCCATTAATTGGTTGTCTGCGTTATGTGTGCTTCTACTAAGAATATCAGCAACTACATTTTGTTTGCCCGGTATATATTCAATGGTTATGTGAAATTGTGAAATGAATGTCAACCACCTCGCGATTTTATCCGAGAATGGTATTTTCGAAGATGTGATGAGTGATAGTGGTTGGTGATCGGTTTTTATGGTAATGGGATAACCAAGAATAATATACCGGAACTTTTTCAGTGTGTGATAGACAGCACTTAATTCCAACTCAGTAATAGACACCTTCCCTTCACTTTCATTGAGGGCTTTACTGTAGAATGCGAGGGGGCGCTCTTGGTTTTGATCGTCAGTTTGCGCCAACGTAGCGCCCACCCCTTGACGGGAAGCGTCGGTATATAAAATGAATGGTTTATTGAAATTGGGGTAAGTTAAGGGGACTGAGGCCATAAAGGCTTCTTTACTTTTATTAAAATGGAAAGTATGCTCTTCTGTCCATTGCCAATGCGTTTGATGTTTTAATAGTACTTGCAGGGGATGAAATAAATTTGTATACGAGGGGAGGTACTGCCTATAGTAAGAGGTCAAACCAAGATACGACTTCAGGTCTTTTTTTACAGGAGGGGAGGGGCCAATTAGCAATTATATTTAATTTATCGGGGGAAGGCTGAAGGCCTGTGGTCGTTAAAATATGACCGAGAAAAGGAATGGAATGTTCAAAGAATTTAGATTTATTAATATTGACTGTGACATTGAATGACTCGAAACGAAAGAAAACATAATTTAAATGGAGGAGGTGTTCTTGGAAATTTTGCGATAATATTAATACATCATCTACATAGGCAATGATTGATTTTTATACTGAGCGCCCAGCACATTGTTGATGGCTCGTATAAAAGAAGCCATACTTATATTTAAACCAAAGGGGAGGCGTTTAAATTGATATGAGAGACCTTGAAATTGAAATGCAGTGTATGGGCGTGAAGGGGGTGATAATGAGATTTGATAGTATGATTGTGTCAAATCAAGGGCCGTGAGCCATTCGCAAGTGTGGTTATCATGTAACAGTACGTCCGGGGCCTGAGGGATGTCTCGCTCCACTTTGATGATACGATTAAGACGGCGCGAGTCCAGACATAATCTCAAAGAGTTGTCTTTTTTAATAACCACTCTTAAAGGATTTACGTATGGACTCCTAGCTGCTTCTATAATATCGTCTCGTATCATTTTTTCGATTTGGAGACACACCTCAGAGCGCAGACTATGAGGCACCGGATAATTATGACATTTAAACGGCTCACTTTCCTTGATTTCGATGGTATGTGTATAGCCCTTAATCAATCCGGGCTGGTCTGAGAAAATGCCAGCGTATCTTCTAATAAGCCCCGCAAATTGTTGCTTCTCATCAACAGACAGGCGTTTATTGCCTATTAATTTGGCCAATTCGATTTCGATGTCCACGGCGCTGGTAATCGTGACGGCGTTATCTTTGGTGTACAGGGGTGAAATGTCGTGTCCAACCTCCAGGCATCTTTCTTTTTTGAAATGTATTGATGCCTGAAGCTGGTCACACCCATTCACACCCCAGTATTAGGTCCATTAATAACCCCGGCACAACCAAAAACGCCGTAAAAACCGTTCGATTTTTAATGCCGATATTTAAAAAGCACTGTCTGTTGATTTTACACTTCTTCGCTGGAACTACCCCTTTAATATTTACGGCCATTATGGGACAAGAAATTATATCATTGTTTAAATTATTATAGAAACTTTCAGCGATTAAATTATATTGGGAACCTGTATCCAACAACGCCCACGTATAGTGCTCATTAATAACAACCCTTAGATAGGTACAATTATTGGGGGGGGTAATAATGGGATTTCTTATTATTTCATTTTCTTCACTGTTGTGAATTAAATCAACTGGGGCAGGGAGGGGGGTATTTTTCTGTTTATTGGGGTGAATGGGGCTTAGGGGGATATGTGCTTGCTTTCTTCAGCCTTGTTGGGGGGTTAGTGATGGAATCGTTCGGGGTGGGGGAAGTTTAGGGGTTGGAAAAGGAGTTGGAGGGCAGTTGGAGGGGATTTGTTTTTTTGGGGACGGGTGTCGGGGAAAAGGTTCGGGGATGATTCCTTCCTTTTGGAAGGGTAGGGGCAGAGACATTGGGGTTGGAGGGGGTTTGAGGTCAGAGGGGGAGGGATGTGTCGGCTGTTGCAAGACAGGGCCTTTTCAGGGGCAAAAGCTGGGGAAGTGGTTCAGGGGGTGAATTTTTTTTTCTAATAAGGGAGCGGCAAATAGACTAGTAGGGGTTGGACAGTGTATATATGGGTTAGGGCGGGGTCGAGGGAGGCTGATATCATTGCTGTCCTCAGGCATCAGCCCCTGCCGTTTCCCGTTAGCTGAGCTGTCATTGCGGGTGGAGGGTCGAGAAGGGGCCCGGAGGAGAGAAGAGGGGGTGGTGGTGTGGTGGGCGGGGGAATCTGAGGAGAGGAGAATTGGGTAAAGCAGGCTGCCGTTTGAATAGCATCGTTCTGCCTTCTTATTTGTTGATTATATGGGGGTCGATAACTATTTTGCTGGTTCCTATTTCGGTTACCATTATTGTAGGGTTGATTGTGGAGGGGTAGGGTCCTGTATTCCTATCTTGGTTGTTATTTTCTCTGGGTGGAATGCGTGGTCAAGCCTGCTAAATGCGATTTTTTAAGTCGGAATAATTCCGCGGGACTGTGATGATCATACTCTTGGTTCGAGGGTCCATCTGCTGTATAATACTATTTAGAATCATTTCCTCCGTACCGGCGTTGTCGATATTTTTGACCCACCGATACAACTTGTCAAAGTAATTTTCCCTTGGGCCATCTTTTTTGCATAATAATACTTGTTATTGTGCAATTTACCCAGGAAATTTGCCTGGCACTCGGCATTCCAAAATTTATTGAGGAAGCTACTTTCTAATTGGTCTACACCATTTACTTCTGGTTCTAAATTGCCCAGCCATTCCCCGGCGGCCCCGGTCAAACTCAAAGCCAACACTGTTCTCTCCTGACCTGGACTATACTCGTATTTAGTTATAAATGTTTTGAACTCTTTAATTAGTTGTCTAGGATTGGGTGTGTTGATATCTAGCGTGCCACTATATTTGGCCCTGTTGGTCCATATCGCCTGATATTCCTCTCTAATTTTTTTAGAGGATAACGTCCCATAAGATTTATTTTGCCTTTGTTCGGCTATTTGTCTCCTTACTATTTCCTCAATATTCGGTATGTTTGCTGTGTTAATTGACTCATTTCTACTAGCTTCTATCTCTTTAATTCTTTTTGTGTTATCTATTACTGTTGTTTGTAGACTATCAATACAATCCACCCTCTGTTCCATTTCTTTTATTTTTCCTATGTTACTTTTTTTCTTGTATTTTTATTCCCGCTATCTCTCCCGTTATGTAATTTAATTTGCCTTCTGTTTCTTTAACAAGGGCTTCTCTTTTGAGATTTTGCTGCCCTATCTCCATATCTATTACATATGAAAGGTTTTCTATTTTATTTTCCAAGGCGTTATTGAGCTGTTTGCAATTGATTGCTTGCT
>JAKCPI010030844.1:0-14491 GCA_023213315.1 Euborellia annulipes
TTATAAAATATATCAGTATCTGAAAATTTTTAATTAATATGTACAAATGTAATTTTTAAAAAAATGTAATGTCGATGAATTTGACGAAAGTGTTTTAGATGTAATTTTTTTTAAATGTATTTTAGGCCTGATGATGGTTTTTGTAAGACCAAAACTGTTAATGTTTGCAATGCAGTCGCCAGTTCTTGATAAAAATTTTCAGATATAAAATATTATTTTATAATATTTAAAATTCCGAAGATCTGAATAACAAATAAAGCAAACCTATATAGGCAACTATTAATATAATTTTTTTTTTTTAACACTCGCACGGTTTTTTCCCATTCACACTCACATTCACACAGTCTTTTCGGCAACTTAACCCATATAAGACTTTACGATAACCCGTTATTTATGAGATAATATTCTATTGGGGTCCAGGCATTTCTATTTAAGCCATTTGGTATCCAAACGACTTAAATAAAATCATCGGACTGCCTGGGTCCGAACCCGCGACTTTCGGTATAGTATTAATAGATAGGGAACAATTATAATTAATAACTTTGGCTGCTTCAAACATAAATTGTTGGAGCAAATTTAGAGAAAATCGAAAAAAACTGAAAAAGTGCATCAGTAAAGTACTAGTACTCTTTGGCCAATTTTATTCAAATGCTTCGTGTCATATCCCATGGAGGTGCCTAACTTAAATATAAAATTTCAACCTCCTAGCTCTTTTCGTTCTTGAGATATTTTGTTCACAGACACACAGACCCAACACACACAAAGAGGGGGGAGACAGTCAGACCATGTCGCGAAAACCACTTTTTTGATTCAGGG
This sequence comes from Euborellia annulipes, assembly GCA_023213315.1. Lineage (NCBI taxonomy): Eukaryota > Metazoa > Arthropoda > Insecta > Dermaptera > Anisolabididae > Euborellia > Euborellia annulipes. The sequence goes on from JAKCPI010030844.1 coordinate 817, forward strand.
GCCCTCAAAACGTGTATATCCATCAAAATCTCGACATCGAATTATTGACAGAATCCAATACCTCCTCTATATATTAACATATATATAGAGGTAAGAGAAAGTAAAAATGATGAAATTTCTCTTTATAAATTTATACCCTTATTAAAATATTATTATTTTTTCTTTTTTATATATCAATCTATATATAATAATTGCGGAGTGTCCGTCTGTTCTGTCACGCTCTGTTTGACCAACTTCCCGTTGGAATTTTGAAACGAAATTTTGCAGTCTCATAAAGGACGTTATGGAGAATTCAGGAAAAATACTCGGGTCCGGATTTCCTATAACTTTTTGATTTATTAATTCCTAAAGTTACGATTTCTACGAGCTGACCCAGAAATTCTCTCCTCGTAGAATTGCCAGTGGACTGTTCAAAATTCGTATACAATTTCTAGAAAAATGTTATACCTGATCTCAGAGAAGCCGAATATCACTCACTCATCGACATTCTATTGATACCTAATGAAATGAATTTAGAGTATTTATAATAAAATTTATTTGACCAGTTGGTTGAATGGAATGCACTCAATAACAATTGCGCTGTGTGTTTAAAAATTCGGTTAGTCCCGAACCACTTTTTTCCTGGTTGGTTGAAAGAAGAACAAAAGAAGAGAGGGAGACAGGTGTGTGTCTCTGTTCACTGTCTATCTCTCGTGTCTTCGTGTTCGGAATGTCTAACGAAGCCACGAGAGAGAGAGAGAGAGAGAGAGAGCATTTGCCGTTTAATTAGGGCTTGCACAACGGATAGTGAGCTTTTGCCCTAGACCCTTCACTAATTCTTTACATATTTTTTATTTGTAAATAAAAGGCTGGTATCCAAATGGCTTAAATAAAATCATCGGGCTGCCTGGGATCCGAACCCGCGACCTTTGGTATAGAAGGCCAGCACGCTAGCAACTACACCAAGGCCCTTATATTGTTTGATAAATACCTATCTATATATTTCTAGAAGAGTTAATCTTAAGGGAAAAATAATTTTTTTGATCAATGTTTGCTTTTGTAGAAACTAGATCAGTTTTTCGAATTTTTGAGATTTTTTTTTTATAATTTTATTTTAAATTACAATTAGGATAGTTTTTGCTGAACATCAATCAGTCTTTTACTTTCTCTTATTTAATTTAAGATTTGTGACAACAGCAGACAACTTTCTCTAAAGTACCTTCGGCAATCGAAAGTTGCGTTCTGTGCTGTCACACCAGATTTTTGGTGTTAATATATATTTAGCTTCCGCCAATATATTAGAATTTTTTTTTTTTTCTCCCTCCCCCCCCCCCCCCCCACACACATCCCCACCTTTTTTTCGGCACCCCAAACCTAAAAAAAAATTTACAAAAACCGTTTATTAAGAATTTTATATTATAAGGGTCCAGGCATTTATTTAAACCCTCTGGTATCCAAATGGCTTAAATAAAATTATCGGACTGCCTGGGGTCCGAACCCGGGGGGTTTGGGAAGGGGGGTATATTAGAATTTAAGATGTCAAATTTATAAACGGGGAAAATATTTATATTTTGTTACCATGTCAACCATTTCTCCTATCTTTCCTATGAAGTACAAGAGTAAAGTGGGCTTCAGAAGATTTCAATGGCAAAATGGGAATATACATTTTAAAGAGCATGAGATATTTGTTCACAGGTAGATAGACCATGTCGCGAAAACCACTTTTTTTAAATCAGGGGACCTCAAAACGTGTATATCCGTCAAAATCTCTACATCGTATTTTTGACATGAATCCAATACTTTCTCTCTCTATATTTGAACATATATAAAGGTAAGAGAAAGTAAAAATGAATATTTTTTGTATTTCATTTACGTTTGTACGGGGGTTAGACAAAATAATAATAACACCGGACATATTAATTTATTAATAATATGTTGAGCCACCATTTGCTTGTAGAAATTTTTACAGATTATTTGGGGGTACTCTAGAATCTATCCAAAGTTTTTGACGTCGAGGACCTTATGCTAACTTGGGGAGAGGGGAAGGGGGATGCAGAAACCTCAAAATTTTAGGACATTTTTCAGTTTTTATTTTGTTTTATATCTCACTTTCATTAAATCTTTAGTAAGGAGTATTTTGGAATTCGGTTCCATAATTTGGTATGGCCATACTGCCTCTTTTGATCTGTCTATTGAAAGGGTTCAGAGGAGGTTCTTAAGGCTGCTATTTGCCAGTGACTTTGGGATCTTCACTTATAATGTCACATCTGTGACCATCTTTTGCCACCATATAATCTTGAGTCTCTCCGTGTGAGATGGAGAAGAGCCTCTCTACTCTTTCTCCACGGAGTACTGAATGGTCGCATCGAGGATGATCAGATACTGGGTAGGGTCGGTATCTCAGTGCCAACATTTATGCGGAGGAGCAGCCCGCTTTTTGTTGAAAAATATTCCAGGACCAACCTGGGTTATTGGCCTCCAATGTCAACAATGCTGAAAAGGGCCAATGAAGCCTTCATAAATGCCGATGTGGACTTTTTCACAATAGACGCTAAACTGTTAAGGACACTTGTTTGATGGTACACTGTATTTTATTAATGTTCTGTATATGTATCATACAATGTATATTTATTCATCTCTTTGTAAATGGATTTTTTTTTCTGTAAAGAGTTAAATTAATTAAATTAAATTAATCGGTTGTTTCTCCGTTAATATTGGGTCTAGAAATTCGTTTTATCAACCAAATTTTAAAAGATCTTATGCTCTACAACTTTCTAATGTATTATGGTGCACATAATTTGCTTAGTTTACGATATATAAGCGAAAAACTGAAAAAAGTAGACAAAATTTGAGGTTTTAGCACCCCCTCTCAGGAGGGTCTTAAAAGCAATAAATGAAATTTAAGTGTTTTTCGGTATCATAATTCCAGCAATAGAAGAGAAACAAAAAAAAAAAAAATTTGTTGACCTGTATTATTGAATATTATAATCTATTTGATTTTTTTTTTTTTTACATTTTTGACAGTCGGGAGGTAAAATGTTTATGAGCCGCTCCTCTTTATTGATGGACCGTATCAAACCATTCGTCATGGCAAATTTTTTTTTTTTATTCTAACACACAATCTCCTTTTTTTTGAGTTGACAAATTTCAAATGATGACGTCAAATAAGTCATTTTGAAAATTATTTCTAGAAGAATGCCTGATAAGATCTAGAGAGCACCTCACCTCCTCTCTCTCCTGTAATTTTGTCTTAAACACGTAATTAGTATAAAAATAGAGGTGTGAACAGAACAGGACTTCTTTGACGTCAAATCGCCAAGAAGAACGCGCCCTCGTCACGCCTCGATTCTTTTTTAAATTACTCAAGTTGGTCTCATCGAAGCATTTAAAATATTTTTCATTTAATCGTAATGGGCAGAGAATTAAGAAATAATTTAGGAGATTCTGTTGAATATACTTCTTCAGCTTTTTTGGTCTACAAAAAAATTTGCTGTGACAGCACACGACACACTGAAAGAGAAGACCTGACGTGTACCCAAGATTTCCACTTGAATCGATTTTTTCTGAGTTTGTTTTGTGTTTTTAATTTGTCTAAAGTCTTTTTCGGCATCTGAGGTCATTTAGACTATGTCCCTATTTATTTCAATTTATTGATATCTATTTCCATTGAATCGCTCAACTCAAGTAACGCAAATTCATTATTCCATTCCTCTTATTTCCATTATTTTATGTTCCTACCCAACTATTGGTAAACTGAGAGCTCAATTAATAAGGCATTTTCTTGATACCCACATATGGGTTTTATTATCACGTTAGTAAAATTTTCAAGCTGGGTAAAAGCTTTAAAAAGGGAGAGGGAGAGAAACTTTCAAGTGTGATATATTATTTAAGAAGGGAAATATCATAAAGATGTTCACGATGCGATAAGTTTACTGGCTGGCTGTCTGCAAATCACAAATTGTAAGAAAAGGAGATGCAATCAGCCTTTTGCTATACTAGCTCTCCGTTTAAGGGCGATTTCTTAATAGCTCTCAATTTAGAGTTACAACAATGTTCACATATATCTGACTAAAAGACATTAATGAATGAATTTTTGATTGATTTGTTTCCAATCTTTTATATCATAGCTATTTTATCATAATAGCGCAGTATGTCGGTATGTATAAATAGTCAAAAGTGTGAAGTTCTTTAGAGTCTTTCATTTCCTTTTCTACTCTGAGCTTAAATTCCAAATTTCATCAAATTTGGACTAGTGGAGACCAAATTTTTTAAATTTCGAAAATAGGATGGCCTAAGCTCATTTTGAGTCATCCGCAAGTTAGTGCCTATAGATACGCTATGGTGGTAGAGAGTGGCGTAGCTAGGGGGAGGGGCTCCGGATGCCACCCGTTTGAATGGTCACAACATCTTAAATACAGCATTATTTCCAATTTGAAATAAAAAAAGCAAAGAGGAATGGGGAGAAAAAAAATAAATAATTTTTGGACAAAAGTTAAAAAAAAAAAAAAATTATAGAAATATAAGAGAAGGGCAATTGATTAAATTAATTCAAAGGTACTCTACTATCAGAAACCAAATATATGTCGACACAAAGTGTGACTAGCACAGAACAAACTTTCAATTACCGAAGGTAAAATGGTCTCCATAGTGTCGAGCAGATCACTAGCAAGTTTAATTTTGAAACAATAAATAAATAACTTTGAAGAAATTTCACATCTTCCTCTAACCCGACATCTCTCTGATCCTGGAGGCAGGCAACATGCAACACTATTTCCATTGCCCAACTCACCAGCTATGATCAACTAGTCCCCATTCTGTCCTGCTCATGTTTATTTATTTAATCCTTTAAATTAATTTGTGAATGTTTGTTTTGAGCTATACACTCTGGAAAAGGAACTTTTATGCCCCCGAAATATTCGGAACTCAAATTTTAATTTATATTTATCACGAATGTGTTTATTACAGCTTGTACAAACTATGTACAATATTTATATTTTTAATAAATAATTAATGGTCTAAAATTAAAAACTTTCAGAAATAATAATAATCAAATTTTAATCTTAATAAATAAAAATTTTTCACTTAGATCAGATTTTGTTCGCTCCTCCCTCTTGCCCTAAAATACTTTTACATTCTAATAAATGAAATTGAAAAGTAAAAATAATTATAACAATCTGGTGTGACTGGTCGTTCAGAACACAACTTTCTTTTAACTTGTAATTTTTGGGCCATTTTGTTCAAACTTGAGTGTCCGGGAGGGTACCTAACTTAAATATAAAATTTCAATCAGGTAGCTCAATTCCTTCCTTCATGCTAAAAATCGTTAGACACAGACAGATCAATTTGCGGGACCCTCTTTTTTGGACTCAGGGGACCTCAGACCATGTATATCCATCAAAATCATGACATAGGCTAAGAGAAAGTAAAAATCTGAAATACATCAGTAAAGTGTACTTCAAATAATTTTCACGAAAAATTTTACTGATGTACTTTTTAAAGAGCAACTAAAAAATAATTGATTTATGAATTTTAATCAAAATCGTTAAAGCGAATTTTGATAAAATCGAAAAAAAAAACCCAAAAAGTACATCAGTCAAGTACTAGTACTTTTTGGCCGATTTTCTTCAAAAGCTTCGGGTTCCGTGCCAGGGGGTACTTAATTTAAATATTAAATTTTAACCTCCTAGCTCTTTTTGTTCTTGAGATATTTGGTTCCCACACAGGCAGACCATGTTGCGGCATCTACCCGACTAGAAATTTTAAAGTAAGACCTATTGGGTCCTCATTGGGCTGCCCTACAGGGATGTCACGTAAAGTCCTGTCTGGCCCTGATGGGACAATTATTTCCCATTTAGGTCCCACACAGAACCCAATTGGGAGCAACTGACTATAAGTTATTTTATTGTTCCTGAAAATTTCCCGATTGGGTTCTAATTGGGTCCTTATTGGGATTTCCCTATTGGGCATGCCTCCTTGTGACCCAATGAGGTCCAGGTCTATACTCTGGGTGATCCCAAAGTAATTTCTAGTCGAGTACATTTTTGAACTCATGGAACCTCAAAACGTATATATCAATAAAAATCTCGACATCGAATTTTTGACATGAATTCAATACTTCCTCTCTATATACGGAATATCATAAATAGGTAGGAGAAAGTAAAAAGGAATAGGAAATAGGCGAGGGAGCCTAGACATGCAGATGCCCTTTAGGCAGAGTTCCAAACCCTGCGCTGACCTGTTGAATTCCCTTCTCTAATTATCTTAATCTCATATCCAGTCACTTCCTTTATTTTCTGTTGAATGCCTCTAATAATTAATTAACTCCTTGCATTTTAATTTATTTCCTTTTTTTATTTCTTTTGCTTTGCTCTTTTCATGTTTTTAAATTCTAACAGATATTCTATTTTGATAAAAATAACATTAACATTTTTATTTATCTATTTTTGTTATTATGATTTGAAAGTAGGCCTAATTAATTATTAATTAACTCCATAATTGAATGAATCCATTTACTTAATTATTAATGAAATCATTAAAATTTGCCAAGTGCCTCTTTCCATTCTTGCCTCTTTCCATTCTTGCCTCTTTCTCCCAAAGTGTACACTCACATAGAGGAAAATACCTGGTCTAGGCTTGGCCTGGATTTAGGTAAAGAGAAAATGTATTGCATCCATATCAATAATGCCGAGGATTTAATGGAAATACACGTTTTGAGTTCTCCTGTGTCCAAAAGAGTGAGTTCCCCAAATTGTCTGTGTTTATGTTTTGATTTCTTTGGTCTGTCATTCATTTATTCCAAACAAAAGCAGGCCCTCGGGCTTGGCGTAGTCGGTAGCGCGCCTACGTTGTATACTAAGGGTCGAGGGTTCGGATCCCAGGCAGCCATTTGGATACCAAATGGCTTAAATAAGAATTCTGGACCCCCAATAGATAATTACTAAAATACTGAGTATCGTTTAAAATCTTATATGGCCTGAGTTGCTGAAAAGACTCTGTGTATGTGTGTGTGAGTGTGAGGGTGAATGGGAAAAAGTGAGTGTTTAAAAAAAAGCATTTAAAATTGTTTTTATATTTAATGAATTTATTGATGGATTGTGACTACGAATTACCCGAACAAAGAGTGGCATTTCTTTTAATTGCTTGCTTAAAATTCTCAAGACAAGCAAACAGAAACTTGCATATAGGCTCCAATAACATAATACTCCAAGTTACGAAAGGGATAATTTTGAAATGAATTCATATGAACTCACCGTCGAATGATTCATTCATTCATTCTATTTGGAAATAAATTGAAATTAAACACGTTGCATTGCGGGACGGGACGATTTTGTAACATTTCAATTGTAACATTTTCTGAATCTTTAAGGAGAAATGAAAAATCGATATATTCTACTGCCCTGGAGTCAATTGTCACATTAGGCAAAAAAGTAATATTGTATTAGTGATAGGAGAAAGAAAAAAATTTTTCTTATACAAAAAAAGTTTTCAAATATGATATCAAAAGTCAATTCTGATTTAATGGCAACTAACAGCTCTGAAGATGGCTTTAACCAAGGCCGAAACGTTAGTTGTAGAAAATTTATTAAGAAAAAATCCTGGCTGCATTTAATTCTGCTTTTTATTCCTGAGAAAAATTCCACCAGCCATATTTAATTACACTAAACAAATATGGCTAAATTATTAAAAATAGAAATAAAGTGTTAATGTTAAATAAATAAATCAACAAAAAACCTTGTGTACAGTGGCGTATTCAGGGGGGGCCCAGGGGGCCGGGCCCCCCCAAAGCCCTTCTCCAAAACAAAAAAATACCTATTGTTTTCCCTAATGATATTTTTTTTTTTAAATAAATATTTTATTAACTCTCATAAATTCTAAAATCTAACAAAAAACTTATAAATAATTGAAAAAATCTCTAATATTTACGAATTTTGTATTAAAATTATTTTTTATTTCAAGAAAAAAAAATTTTTTTTATTTGTTTTTTATTTATAATTATTATATTATCTAAAAAAATTTCTCCACTTTAAGTTTCTTGGTGAAGGGGGGGGGTTTCATAAAACTTTTGGGCCCCCCCAAGCAGAAATCCTGGCTACGCTACTGCTTGTGTATCATACTTGAATTTAATTCTCCTATTAAAGCATAATGTTTCAACTAGAGCCAACGGTTACCAGTTTAAAATTAATAAAAATGTTTGTCTTTGAATTATTTTATGAAATGGGAAGGGGGGGGAGGCGCTCTCGATTAAATATGCTTAAGGGCACACAAAGTTAAACCAATGCTTTCTATCATTTGGTATCCAAATGGGAAATAGAGTAATAGCAAGAATAAAACTCCCCCTGCAAATTAGACAACCGAAAATACACAAGTTTTTTTTTCTAAATTGATTGAAATATGTTTGTGAAAGTGAGTCACTTATGAGCTTGGCTGCTTGTGATAAAGCCATAAATCAAATTCGAGTAAACAAATGTCTGCGATGAATTAATTATTCCCAATGTTTTCTCTCTCTCTCTCTCTCTCTCTTTATTTTATGCTTTTTTTTCTTTCTTTATTTACAAGTCACTGACTTCTATATGACAGTTGATTAATTCGTTTAATAATTTAGTAAGAGAGATGCTCTGGGTATTTATATACAATGTATTATTAAATATCTTCTATTATTTATGTAATATACATAAGTGAGTGCTCGTATTGATTACGAAAAATATTCTTTGAAATAACTTATTTTCCAAAGACAGCGAGCCGCCTTCGGCAGGCTTTGCGCCTAGCCAAGAGAACTTCGTCCCAGAAATTCTCTTTTCCTCCCTTTCAGGTCTATTCTCTAAAAACAGACGTTAAAATAAACAAATGGGTGTTAAAAAGTAATGTAAAAACAATCAGCGTTAAATAAACGCTATTCTCCAAACAAAGTTAGCATTTATTTCAAAGCTATCAAAATCATAACCTTTTAAGGACGTCATATTTATTTTAAACACGACGTTAAAACATTAAAGCCACCCCCTAGACATAGCATTAATTTTTAACACTATTTACTAAATGTTAACGCTTTGACTTTAAAGTTTTTGTTTACAGAATAGCTATTTGAGGCAAGGAAGTGATTTTGAATAGCATTTTTTTAACGCTGATTGTTTTTACATTACTTTTTAACACCTATTTGTTTATTTTAAATTTTAACGTCTGTTTTTAGAGAAGAGACCTGTTTGTTAGCTTTTTTTGTTTTATCTTGTTCTTTTTAAATTTCTTGGATGAAAATAATTCTTACTAACTTATAGGCCTATATGAAATATATAGTGAGAAAATATTGCGATTAATTATTTTTTAACAGAATGATTACTAATTTAATTATCTATTTGATATAGACCGAATTTTTTAAAAATATCTTTTATTTAATGCGATTAATCTAAAAAAAAAATTTTTTTTTTTGAAAATCAAAAAAGGTGTTTTACAAGTTGTAGATATTAAAAAAAATGTGAAGTCAATAGCTTCAAAATTGTGGCCGCTGAAAAAACTCAAAATCTGAACCCCGAGACCCTCAGCTTAAGTATAAAATGTGGGTATCGAGAGTTATTTCGATTTTGAGTAATTCCCATAACCCACATTTTTTTGATATTTATTAAATTTATTGTGAATCGCGGATGGCGACCACGAGCTGCCCGAGCTGAGACAGACAATCTTTCTGTTCTTTGAATGTCTGTCTCTTCATTCCTCTTTTCAACAGGCGTCAGACCGTGCGACTGACCGGCCTGTTCTATTCTTCTCTGTCGCAAAAACGTATGATAGGGCTGGAGGGAAATAGTGAGGTCCGCCGACCCCGCATAGCGGGAATAAGACGAGGACAGAAGAAGATTAAATTTATTGTGAATAAATCTTAAATTCTCAAAAGATGAATTCCAGATAAAATATCAAAACATTTACCTAAATTTCTCCGAAAGAGATTTTATTGCTATTGCTTTTCTTAAAATTGCCATTAAAAGAGAGGATTTCCCTCTTAGTGTGAATTTGAGTTTTTTTCACAATAAATTTAATGAATTTCAAGTGAAATAATTATATTAAATAATGCATGTTTTCAGAATAACTTGAAAACTATACAACTCTTGATACCCAAATTTTATACTTAAGCTAAGCATACATGTCGGAGCCCACACGAGGATTTTAAATAAAATTTGTTAAAGAATACTAGTACTTTATTGATGTACATTTTTAGTTTTTTTTCTCTCTATCTATTTGAATTAAAATTCATAAATTAATTATTTTTTAGATTCTCTGTATATTCTCATTTTTCTCTCAAAATTGTTTGAAGCACACTTTACTCTTGTACTTTATAGGTAAGATAGAGTCACTCCAGATTTTTAGAAAGTGTTGGTGTGTAGTCTATGACATACAAATGAATGTTGACAGGAGTGTCAGAAAATGCTAATAAAATCAAACATAAGATCAAGGGCATTCGTCTATCAGTTGCAAGATGAGCGATTTCTCGGTATATCATTTCTAAAAGAATCTCTCAAGGTAATCGTTTTCAGGTGTTAAACTTTGATTTGTCTTTGCATTTAAATAGTTTATACCTTGATGAAAAAAATGGACTTTTTTTGATTATTACTTTCTCTTACCTATTAATATATATAATATAGTATATATAGAGAGAAAGTATTGGATTCATGTCAAAAATTCGATGTCGAGATTTTGATGGATCTTCACGTTTTGAGGTCCCCTGAATCCAAAAAAGTGGTTTTCGCGACATGGTCTCTGTGTGTGGGTGGGTGTGGGTGGGTGGGTGTGTGGGTGTGTGTTCAATTTTAAGCATGAAGAAATTGAGCTATGAGGCTGAAATTTTATATTTAAGTTAAACACCCCCCGGGACCGGAAAAATAAGCTTTTAATCAAAATCGGCCAAAGAGTACTAGTACTTTACTGATGCACTTTTTCAGTTTTTTTCAATTTTCTCAAAATTTGCTCCAACGATTTTTTTTTAAATTCAAAAATCAATTATTTTTTAGATGCTCTTTAAAATGTATATTCTCATTTTGCGATTGAAATCTTCTGAAGACCACTTTACTCTTGTATTTCATAGGGGGGATAGGAGAAATGGTTGCCATGGTAACAAAATATAAATATTTTCCCATACTTATAAATTTTACATCTGAATTCATATGTTCCGTACTGTCGGGAAATAAATATATGTCGACACAAAAAATCTGGTGTGACAAGCACAGTACACAACTTTCGATTACCGAAGGTAAGAGAAAGTTGTGTGCTGTGCGCCAGTCACACCAGATTTTTTTCATATACCAATTTGGCTGATCTCTCCATCTCTTCATTATAATCAAATCACAGGCATAATATCAAGCAAAGATCATAATATTTATCTGAAAATGTTTTTTTATCAAATTTTATTTCAGAATTCAGATATTTTATATTTTACTTACAGTTATTGATAAGAAAACACGATTTCCAGTAGGCCTACTATTCAAATGAGTATTGTCAATAATTTTATTTCACAAAATGATAGAGTTCTTGCCTAGAGTGCTACGTAGCACTGCACAGCCATGTCTAATTGGTTTTAAAATGTTGACATTAACTGCTTTCGCCAAAAATAATGGATCTAAAAAAAAACAAAAAGATTTTTAACTGGATTTTTATACTGTTGATGGCTATCGACAATTACCGAAACTCTTCAATATGCGATCGGGTGATGGTGCGCATTAGTGTGCATGATTTCCCCCAAGTAGTTTTATGGTAAGAGCTGAATTAATATAGAAAGAATGAAAAAGTATTTTATAGGAAAGAAATATTATACCAAGCCCTGCCCTCGGGGCTTGGTGTAGGGGTTAGCGTGCTAACCTAAAGTCGCGGGTTCGGACCCCAGGCAGTCCGATGATTTTATTTAAGCCGTTTGGATACCAAATGTGTTGATTAATAAAAGAATTTGATTTTTGGTTTAACTGTGCTTTATTTGTAAAAATACAACGTTTCGGCCACTCATTCTGTAGCCTTCTTCAGGTACAATTAGTTAACTAATTCAAATAAGATTGTCACAGATATAAAAACCTTTTTAGTCTTATTATATCTGAAGAAGGCCACAGAATGTGTGGCCGAAACGTTGTAATTTTGCAATTAAACCACAGTTAAACTGAAAATCAAATTCTTTTATTAATAATAACTACTGTGGAAGCCTAAACTCGAAAATTGAGTCTTGATGAAACCCATTTGGTGTAAATATTTCAATCCACTTGTCTCTACGCACCCTTACCCTGCTACATGCGCACAATTACCCTACGAGTAGGGAATCGTGCGCAAGTGAACATTTGTATATAATGCTCCATATTTAATACAATTTAAGAAATATCTTAATGGTGATTTTTATTAATCATTATCATTAAATACCAAAGGGTTTTACATGGGCATTGGCAATTTTTCTCTAAAAAATTCGCGAGAAGATATTTTTTCCCTTATGTGCGCACGATTCCCCCACTTTCTATTACTAATCGATTTCTAAACACAAAAATTTTGATTGAATGGATTATTTATCTTTGGCGGGGTGGCGAAAGGGTCAAAGCAGAGTTTGTCCTGATTAATTCTTAATTATGAAATTAATTCGAGAGAGAAGCTAAGCTTCGATGGACTAGGTGTCACCCGTGTGGTGTGTGAGTGCGTCGGGAGGCGAGTGTGTGTGTGTGTGTGTGTGTGTGTGTGTGCGTGCTCGCGTTAAGGCGTCTTGTGTGGTCGCCGCCGCGTGTCGCTACTAGCCATATGGGAAACGTTGTCTTCGTCAGCCGGGAGGTCCCGCCCCGCGGGGCTCAGGGGCTCCTCCCTCTTCTCTCTCTTTTGCTCTTCGACAGCGTCCTCGTCCTCTTCGTCTTCTTCGGGGGCCACCGACGGACGGACAGACGCTTTTGTCTAAATAGACCTCCACCTCTCTTTTATTCATTGTCATCTAGAACATTGTTTCTTAATCTATCCAACTTGGAGATTCATTCCCTTTAAATCTTTCCATTTAAAGCCGCTTTAAATAAATATAGCTAACTTAATTGAATTTCTTTTATAATGAAATCAATAAACACTCTAGCTTCTAAACTTTTCGTGAGTGTGGTGATATCACAGGCAAACAGTGATTTTGGTGCAATGAAATCCTGGGCATTTTAAAAATACCATCAGTTTCTTGCTCTCTCAGCTCTAGTTTTAGAGACATAGAGAAAATTAAATTTTAATAGAAAATGTTCCTTATTTTGTATTTTTCTAGATTTTTAAGGTGTTACCCTTAAAATATGAAGATGGCTGAAATACATAGAAATATAAAGTTTCCGCCCAATAGGAGGTGATTTAGTGGAGAAAAACATGGTGCTAAAGGTTTAGAAAAATCGATTTTTTCAGTTTTTTTTTTTTTCAATTTTTGACACCCTAATATAATTTTTTAACCATCCGAATGCAAAAAACATTTTAACGATAGGTATGGCTTATAGCTGGTAGATCAATCAGGATTGGCAAACAGTGAGTGAAGAAAAATCAGTAGCTGTAGATGGGTGACATATATGTGTATAATTCAATCACATATCTGATACCCATCTGTTCTGAGGATGATCCTAAGTGGGATCAAAGCGCCAACGTGATGGGAATAAAAATAATGAGCTGCTAATTTTCTTCTCCTGTTACCAATCCTGATATTTCTATGAGTTCTTTAACTTTTTATTCATTCGTGAAAATT
>JAKCPI010030846.1:0-19378 GCA_023213315.1 Euborellia annulipes
TTATTTTTATTTTATACACTTAACGTTAAAAATAGTGGAACACTTTTGTTTCTTTCTAACCTTATTGTTATTGTAATTTATTAAACATTTAAAATGAAATAACCAAAGCATTTTTAAGTAAATTTTATACAAATCTGCATATCATTTTAAAATAATTACAATTTAAGTAAAACAAAGACGAAAATGTCGATTATCGATTTGTGAGGCAAATACAACATAATTTCGTTATGTTTAGATGGATATTAATTAAAAATTTTGTTTTTCTAAGAATTTCCAATAAAATAGACAGAGAAAAACTGCAAAGGAAAGATTATTTTAAAATTTTAGAAATTTGGCGTTAATAAATAAAATTTCGACATTTTTATCTTTTGTTTTATTTAAATTGGAATTATTTATTAAAATGATATGGATTTGTGTTAAATTGGCTTAGAAATGTTTAAGTTATTTCATTTTAAATGTTTAATAAATTACAGTATCATTAAGGTAGATTAGAATAGGTCTTCTGAAGAAGAAACAAAGTTTGATAAAATGGTGGACGCAGTCCAAATTAATACAATTAAATAAAAGAAACTTGTGTTTTCTTTCTTGGACAAAAAGTGACAGGTAGAATGTCGTTTTTGGTATAATTATTAAAAATCGATTAATTTTCAATAATATTTATTTTTGGTTTACAGGTGCGCTAACATGCATGTTTCGGCCACCATAAGAGCCATCATCAGAACTAAAACAAAATATATAACACAAGATAATCATATTTAGTCAAAATTCAAAAAAATTCTTTTTATGGCAATTTGATAAAATACTCCGTTATAAATGTAATAATTATACCCAAAAAGTACATACTACCTGTCACTTTTTGTTCAAGAAAGGAAACACAAGTTTCTTTTATTTAAGAAACAAAGTTTTTTTTGACGCCCTTAAAGGTACAAATATAGATAGGACAATACAACGAAGCATAAAAAATATATATAGTGTAAAAAAATAAGCAGTCTGGATCCAATTTATTTATTTATTTTTTCATAAAATCTAATTTTGAATTTATCGAAAAAAGGATGAAAATACAATTGATGCTTCTATAAGAAATAAATGTATTTTTTTTTTTTTTTTTTTTTTTTGTTGTGATTATCGATTATCAATGTGATGCTCCACTCATAAAGAAAATCCGTTATCAATAATTATCGGATAGAATATTGAATATGGAAATTGTTTTGAATAATCAAGTTAGAATGGAATTCTAATATTAGAATTATTAATTCGTCAATGTGTTGTTTTAAGATTATGTTTTGCCTGATTATTTATCAATAGAAATGAAATTGGCTTTTTACGTTAGGAGTTTGTTTATTGGAAAGCCATGTGTAGGAACATGCAGAGAGCTGGGTGGCCTCGTAAAACAAGCGTGTGGAATGACCTCCGGTAACCATCGGTTTTAATTAGATACATCAAATGGTCTCCAATGTCGCTCTTTAATATGTATATTCTCATTTTGCCCTTGATATCTTTTGAAGCACATTTTACTCTTGTAATCTTAGTTTTAGTGTGTTTTGGAATAGTAAATTTACAAATTTCCCTTATAAATGATAACTGCTATGCATTTATCTAATAAATTTACAAATTTATGCTTTCAAATATTTACACCAAAAAAAAATTTTAAAATTACAATTTTCTTCGAAAAATAGAGGATGTGTTGTAATTTTACATACATTGTATAGTAATTTTCGTTGAAAATTGTATTTTTTTCGAAAGCAGTTTGGGAATTCTAAAATTACCACACACTTGTTCTCTAATTTTCAAACGGCTTTCTAAAATTACAACATTCTAAAATTACCATTTTTAAATGGTTTTTGCAAAGACTTACTAAATTTAGTAGGTTTATGAAATTTGGTTTCTACATAATTGTAAAATCATAAAAAATATTTTACATAGTAGGAAAGATAGGAGAAATAACAAAATGGATTCCCGAGTAAAAATGATTGAGGGATCCACACGCCCGCAGCAGGGCCACACATTTTTCTTCTGGTCACTTTCGATCTACTGTACGTGTTCCTGGTGTGGACGTGTGTATCCCTGTGTGTCCCTAAATGTTCACTATTCAGTCCTGCTGCGGACGTGTGGATCCCTCGATCATTTTTAATCATTTTTACTCGGGTATAGATTCATATAGAGGAGAACCAAAAATCTGGTGGGTATGGTCGCACAGCACACGACTTTCTATTTTACTTTTTTTCCATTCACACTCACACACACATCCACATAGTCTTTTCGGCAACTTAGACCATATAAGACTTTATACTATAACCGTTATTTGTACATATATCTATTGGAGTCCAAGCATTCTTATTTAAGCCATTTGGTATCCAAATGGCTTAAATAAAATCATCGGACTGCCTGGGGTCCGAACCCTCAACCCTTGGTATACAAGACAGACGCGCTACCAACTACTCCAAGCCCGAGGGTGGCTTTCTCTTAAAAGGACGTCGTGGCTAGTCTAGATATAATAATTATTTATATCATTTGGTAATAAATTAAAATCAACTTATTAAAGCTGCTCCAGAGGTTGCCTAAACTCGTATCTAAAGATTAAATGAATTCATAGAGGGAATAATAAAATCTTTTTTAATTTATATCAAACCAGTTAAATTATACTTTGAATCAAATGGCATAACGGGAAGATAAAAAAAAGTTTTTATTACTTTTCCCGGATATAGTAGTCTTTTATATAAAAGACGGGAAAATTTCATCTCCTCTTTTAACCACCGAAAATCTTGAAAAAAAAAAAAAAACAGCAAATTTTTTTGCTTTGAACTGACCTCTTTAAAGTTTTATGGGTGGGACAATTTTATTATACAAATTAGTTGGTTCGTTATAAAAAATAGTAAAATCATCATTTGATAAATGAATTTAAAACTTGGACAAGATAAGAGACACACACACACACACACACACACACATAGACGGAGGGGGGGGTGAAACCTTTTATAGCTGTTAAACGAAAAAGAGATAGCGTAAAGCGTTGATTAATCCTTGGAGAAAGAGGATGTACATAATTCCTTTATCTAAAAATATATATAGATAGATACTAGATGAATATGAATGAGCTAGCATCTTGAAATTTTTTTAGATTAATCAATAACTCAAGGAAAATCTGGTGTGACTGATCGCACAGCACACAACTTTCTCTTACCTTCGGTAATTGAAAGTTGTGCTCTATGCTTGTCACACCAGATTTTTAGTTTCCACCGATATATTAGAATTCAAGATGTAAAATTTATAAACATGGAAAAATATTTATATTTTGTTACCATGGCAACCATTTCCCCTATTTTTCCTATGGAGTACAAGAGTAAAGTGTGCTTCAAAAAGATTTCAAGGGCGAAATGTGAATATACATTTTAAAGAGCATCTGAAAAATAATTGATTTTTGATTTTAATCAAAATCTTTGGAGCGAATTTTGAGAAAATCTAAAAAAAAACTGAAAAAGTGCATCAGTAAAGTACTAGTACTCTTTGGTCGATTTTGTTCAAAAACTTCGTGTCACGTCCCATGCGGGGTGCCTAACTTAAATATAAAATTTCAACCTCCTAGCTCTTTTCGTTATTGAGATATTTTGTTCACAAACAGACCACTATAATTTAATAATACTTTTTCTATATACGTATTCTACAGTATGAGAAAGTAATGATAGACTTTTGTATTTTGAATACTGCACTTTTATTTTCACTTACTTAAGTGAACATACATTCGAGAAATAATGTAAACATTTTATCATTTTATTGATCTAAGGTAAATAATTGAAAGTAAATATACGCACATTTTTCCAATAAAATAAGGAATTATTAAAACAGAAAGCAAATGTTCATTTTTCGGTTATAATAAAGAAATTTCTATTCGAAGAGGGATGACAGAGAGAGAGAGAATGTCCCACGTTCATTGTTAACATTTGCATGCTTATTTTTTTGGATTGTGGACCAAAAATGACCCAGCTCCACAGGATTAAAGGCCGATGCCCCCCTGCAAACAAGCCCTCTGGGGAATTTTCTTGGTGATTTCTATTCAATAGAGAGGCTTAAAATTAGATGCGATGCCAATATAGAGAAGAGTCGAGATCTGATTTCCATTCAATTTTGCCGAAATTCATAACTTTGGAAAGCAAATTTCAAAATTATACTGTTGTTTATCGTAATGACGTCATTTAATAATAAAATCCCTTGAGGGAATTTTAGTAAGAATAAAATTGAATAATTTATGTTTTCAGAGATAAAGGAATCAAATTTTTCTAATTTTATATCTAAAATAGGTATATATATGTTCTATAAAAATATAGGGCAAAAAACCCTCATTGCATTAAAAAAAAACATTCCCGTATGTTTACTCCTAGTAAGTACCGGTATCTAGCACATTGGTCAAAAACCCCGTCCTTGGGACCTTCATATCTCTACGCAGATTTCTGAGCCCTCATTCTATTGAAGAATTTTTTTTTTTTAATTTGCCTTAAATTATGGCATAAAAACCCCCAATAGCTTACAAAACAAAACATTCCCCGTTTATTTACTCCTGGTGCATTGTGCACGCAGACACGCACCAAACCCAATAACCGGTATCTTGCTTAAGAGCCAACACCCGGTTCCCTATGTTGGGAGTGAGAGGCCCTTCACCTCTCTACTCCCCAAAAATCAGTCACTTTCGGGACTGGTCCATTAATCTCTCCTATATAATTATCTTCTTTCTCCTCATTGAAGAAAAAAAAAGAAAATTTAATTATCTTATATTAATTTTTATTATTTTTCATTTGAGAGATCTAATTAATACGTTTTAATAGAACACAATTCTTTCCAAAGGGTAAAATTTTGATTTTTTCTGGAATATTTTGAATCTCCCATTTGAGAAGTTGAAAATCTGAGTATTTTTTTCTCGATTTTGCCCCCATATAAGGGTGTAAAATTTCATTTCGAAATATCAACGGAAAGTTATTCAAACACTCATACGTTTGTAGGCCTACTGATTATAGACTATTGGGGTAACTTACGGAATTTAATTAGAAATTCTTAATAATTTCCCATAAATTAAAAAAAAATTTAATTAATATAAAATATTTAATAATAATAAATCTCCCATTTATTATTTAAATTTCTTTTGCTTTTCCTTATATATGGTAATTTAGCTCCAAGTGCAACTATTTAACAAATATACAAGTGTGACATATCATTTTACTCGGGAAAAAGTCTAGATTCTGAATATATTGTATTTGTAGCAGCCAAAAGTATTACACTCTTGTAGTTAGAGAAAACAACTCTAAATCAAATCCCTTTAAGCTATGCAACCAAGTACTCAGATGCATGTACATTTTCAAAATTTTTCAAATATCCTGATTAATTAATTATTATATTTGAACAGATCTGAACAATTTCTTTTTGGGAATTTCACTTCTCTAGTGGACGAGTTTTTCTGTATTCAAAGAACCCAAGATATATTTTTTAATTATTTCCCCATGTCTTGTTACAAAAAAGTTTTTTTTGTTTTTAAACTAAAGTTCTTGTGTTTAATTAAACCTAAAATTGCGCGCATCTGGATTTGCCACACACAAGTGAATTTTTCAAGTGTTGAGTTTCGATTGTGCGCAACCAAAGATAAATTGATATTAAGGGATTTTTCAAGATAATTGCTTTTACGAGCAAATATGATTTATTATGATATATTATCTCTAGAGAAGAGAGAAAAGAGAGAGAGAGAGGGTGGGTATACTTAGTCAGTCAGGCTTGAAGTTTCTTAGATTTACTTTTTAATGAAAAAAATTGCATGCTTTTTTTTTAAGAAATGTAGGGTGCGCCGGAAATGTCTGACACTTGTTTAAAAAATAAGTAATTAAGTTGCAAAACTTTCCGAAGAAGAAATCATAACTATTAATAAGAAATAGAGGTTGTATTAAAGTCTGTGGCCGAGTAAAATAAATCTTGGGTTCAAATCCTGTCGATAACAATTTTTTTTTTTTTTTGCTCTTTTGTGTTGATATAATTAATCCTTTCCTTGGATTGAAAATAGGATCTATCTTTAGATTTTTTTTTATTTTGTCTGTTACACGCCATTGGGCTACAAACGTCTACAAAATACATATCTGTCAAATTAATATAAACAATATAAAATTAATAGAATAGGAAAACAAAATCAAAGATTAAGGGGGTTCAGTAGTGTAGATGTTAAGCATATTCTTCCTGATAAGAGGGCGTTGTGTTATTATGTATCTTTTATAAAAGCATATAAATATAGGCCAGATATAGGCTAATGCTATATCGTCTGTTAGACTAGCCTGCCATCTATTGCAAGAATGCTGAACTAATTTGACAGTTGATTTTTAAATAAATCATCTAAGCTTATTTTAAAAATTTCTTATTGTAATTAATATGTGATTAATAATAACAATAAATTCATTTCGAAACATCGACGATAAGCAAAAGTTAAAAAAAAAAATTCAAATTTTCAAACCACATGCTATTTTGTTCCAATGTTACAAGCTTTTGATAATTGAGCCCTCTGTGAGTTGACGCACACAAATAAATGATATCCTTATGTTTTATTGCCCTTTGATTCCGTCGTTCTACAATATATCAGCATCAATAGTAATGTTTTCAATATATATCTCCAATAACAATACAAAAAAAGCACTTATAAAAGTTAACAGAGTTATTCTTCAATCTAATCATATTACACGTGGTGGTGGGGAGAGGCAATGAAAATGACACATCCAACTTCTAAAACTATAATAAATTTCTAAAAAAAAAACCTGGTGTGACTGGCGCACAGCACACAACCCTCCGGTAAGGGAAACTTGGGCAGCGAGCTTGTCATTCCAAATTTTTTGTGTCGAGATATATTTAGTTTCCCATAGCACCTTAGTTCCAAATTTGACTTCTTGCATTTCATAAGTAAAAAAAAGTAAAAATGTCAATTGATTTAAAATTTCCATAGGCGCTGTGTAATTTAAACGTTGATTGCTTGAAATAAACTGGTTATATTTCAAAATTTTAATCTCATATTATATTTTATACACAATAGAGAATCCATAATAAATACAAAATTTCATAAGAAATGGGAAAAAAAATTTTTAAATGTGTAACAAGTTTCAAAGAGGACCCCCTTTTGAATCGAAATTAACATACAAATCCCCATATGAGGATTTAACATTGGCTCAATGGAAGGAAGAGCCGGAAAGTGAATTTGAAAAAAAACTGAAACAGTATAGTGTACTTCAAACAATTTTCACGAAAAATTTCACTGATACACATTTTAAAGAGCATCTAAAAAATAGTTGATTTATGAATTTTAATCAAAATCGTTTAAGCCAATTTTGTGAAAATCGAAAAAAACTGAAAAAGTACATCAGTAAAGTACTAGTACTCTTTGCTCGATTTTATTCAAAATCTTCGTGTCATGTCCCAGGGGAGTGCCTAATTTAGCCTATATATTCCCGAGATCAACCGAGAGGAGGAAGGATTTCATTTTTTCTGGGTGATCTCTGGGACTGTAGTGACTAGCCAAAATTGGCTTTAGAGTCCCAGCGTTTGCCCTCAAGTCCGGCTCCTTATTCTATCTCGGGTTTGTAAGAACAAAAGCAGGAGAACACTCTCCCGTCTTTAAAATGATCTCTGAATATGCGACAAGGGAGTGCGAACTTTCGGCATAGAGAAATTAATGGATGGATATTTATTTCTTATGTATAATTTATTTTGTATTGTTTTCACTTCATTTGTTTATTTTTTTGTTTTTGTTTTCTTTTTTGTACGATGGATAATGTACTCTCCCTTTAACTGGGAAACCTTGTTGGGAGTTTGAGAAGTAAATAAATAAATAAATATATTTAATTCTTTACGTTCTTGAAATATTTTGTTCACCCAGACAGATCATTTTGCGTGGCCCACTTTTAGGATTCTAGGACCTCAAAACGTATATTTCCATCAAAATCTCGACATTTGACATGAAACCAATACTTTCTCTTTCTCTCTAAATATATAGGTAAGAGAAAGTAAAAAAGACTCGATTAGTTTTTCAAATCAACTCTTATTCTCTTTTGGGAGCGTACAAGTATTACGTAATTTGGGGGGGGGGGGTCTCGTAAAACGTTACTATGCGTTACAAGGGGGAGAGGGGGGTTGAACAACGCGTTACGTAACTGGTATTTTAGCGACTTTCCGGGACTTTGCGCAACATAATTGTGACTTTTTAGATAAAAATGACCACTTGAGCGTTACGTAACGTCTAGGGGGAGAGGATCCAGAAAAATGTTAAGGCGTGTTACATGGGGGGAGGGGAAGGGGGGTCAAAAATCTTCAAAAATTGCGTTACGTAATACTTGTACACTCCCTTTACTTTAATGCCTGTCACAAAATGGTGACGTTCAAATAATTATAAAAATAATATTTCCCTAAATGACGTTTCACTCACTGTTGGCTAATACTAAAAATAACATCAGACAGTTGGATAATTAATGACCTGATCCTCTTTTCTTCCTTTATTTCTTTCAAAGGTATTCATTTTTTTGTAATTAATAGTTGTTATTCAATATTCAGTATAATTTGTATGTCTTCTAAAAAAAAAAAAAAAAAAAAGTAAAAAGAGAGCGAGAGAAATTAAAGAGAAATCATTTTTCATTTCGACAATTTTTTTTTTTTTTTATGTTTATGAATATATATGGAAATATTATTTTACTTATTCGTCAACTTCATTTATAAATGAATGTCTCTCTTTTTTTTTTTTTTTTTTTTTTTTTTTATTTAAACACGGATGTTTTATTTTTGAATCAATAAAGCAAAGGCTTGATGATAAACGCTGATTTCTTCATTAAGCAAAGTGTTGTGCCCCCCCCCCCCCCCCCCGAAGGCTTAATTATGAGAAATTGGATTGGATTAAAGAAACTCAGAGAGGATTTTCAACTTAACTTCATTCATTATTGTTAACACTAATTTTATCTCCAAAAAAACAGGACCTTTTTTTAAGACCATAATTCGAATCGTCATGGTTTGGTACGAAATATCGGGAATACTAATTATCAGGAGTACAAATTTCAATTACCGTGGGGCACTTTCTATTAGGGATGGAAATGTCGACTCTGACTTTAGTCAGGAATCGATCTTTTACTGAAAATAATCGACTTTTTAGAATCGAGTTGAAACTCTTTCAAGTCGATTAGAATCGATTCTCGCTGGACGACTTCGACTTTTTTCTTACAATACTTATTATTCGATGGTAATATAGTTTGTAACGTTTTCATTGATTGACTTTCATCTTTCTTTTAAAACCTACTAACACTTTCTAAGATCGGTTAGTGAAGATATGTGGCATTCTTAATTCCTCAATTTTAATGTTTTATTCTGAAACTCAATTTCCATATTTTATTTTAATGTTCGGTGCCATATCACGTTCAATTCCTGGATAGAATATTCTTTTATAAAAATAATTATTGAAAACAATATTCGTGTTTAAAATGTTTAAATACTTAATACATCTTATATTATAAATAAATAACTGAGTATGTTCTTCGCTCAGGGGCCCACATCTTGTGGGTACGTGGATGGCAACCACGAGCTGCCCGAGCTGGGACACAGTCCATTTGTTCTTTGTATGTCTGTCTTTTCCTTCCTCTTTTCAACAGGCGTCAGACCGTGCGTCGGGCCGGTCTGTTCTATTTCTTCCAGTCGCAAAACGCATGGTAGGGTTGGGGGGAAAGAGTGAGGTCCTCCGACCCCGCATCGCGGGAATAAAGCGAGGAGAGAAGAATAATATTTACTGAGTATCTTCTAAGCAGCACAAGTTAGAGAGTTTTTAAAAAGTCAACTTTCAGAAATAATTAAGATTCCGAGAATCGAAAAAAACTTCAAATAAATATTATATATTTATCTGGGGTCGCGAAAAAATCACAATCATAAAAATGAGGTCGTGTGTGAAAAAAGTTCAAGAAGCCCTCGGGTTTACATTAATTTTTTGAAACAGACGGGCAAGTTTTACAACTTGCTTTATTTCAAGAGATAAATGTGGAGGGGTTGATTTATGGATATTTTTTTATATATATTATCTGTCTAATTAGTCATAATAAATTGACAAATCACAGATAAGGGAGTTGAATAAATAAATAAATAAATACTCCCTATAGGTAAATACTATTATTAATTACTTTCCAAATTGAAATAAATATTCCGAATTTGTTTTTACAATCCAGTTAATTTATTGAAATGACTAAAAACCTTCTCGCCCTGTTTCTATTTTATTATTTGGAGTCTTTATGGAGCCATAGATCACCGTCTGGTGGAGCGGGTGGGGGGTGACCTCCACCAACCAACCTGTTATGGTTTTTTTGTCTTTCAAAGTTTCTCAAACTTTTTATTGTCGTCTAAATGGTCATCTTTTAAGAAATTTATTATTGTTCTTGAAATCTTTGAAGTGATTCATTAATTTGTTTGTCTTTTCTTCTTCACAAATAAAGTAGTTTTCTTATATTTATTTCAAACGAGTTAGATAGAGATTATCTATTCAGGCTATAATTTCATATTATACCGTACATTTTGAAAATTAGTGCTTTATTTAAATTGGTATTATCTGAATTAGGGGAATTTACTACTAGGGGAATTTAATAGACCACATTTTGTATTTATTTATTATGTATTTATTTATTTATTTATTTATTTATTACACCGGTCCACACGATTTTTGGATCTGGCTTCTGCATATGAAACTAGACTATTATAAGGAATTTTTCAATGCGGTTTTTTACTTTCTCTTACCTATGTATATATGTAATATATATATAGAGAGAAAGTATTGGATTCATGTCAAAAATTCGATGTCGAGATTTTGATGGATCTTCACGTTTTGAGGTCCCCTGAATCCAAAAAAGTGGTTTTCGCGACATGGTCTGTCTGTGTGTGTGTGGGTGGGTGTGTGTGTGGGTGGGTGTGTGTGTGGGTGTGTCTGTGTTCAATTTTAAGCATGAAGGAATTGAGCTACGAGGTTGAAATTTTATATTTAAGTTAAACACCCCCGGGACCGGAAAAATAAGCTTTTAATCAAAATCGGCCAAAGAGAACTAGTACTTTACTGATGTACTTTTTCAGTTTTTTTCGATTTTCTCAAAATTTGCTCCAACGATTTTTTTTAAATTCAAAAATCAATTATTTTTTAGATGCTCTTTAAAATGTATATTCTCATTTTGCGATTGAAATCTTCTGAAGACCACTTTACTCCTGTATTTCATAAGGAAGATAGGAGAAATGGTTGCCATGGTAACAAAATATAAATATTTTCCCATACTTATAAATTTTACATCTTGAATTCATATGTTCCGTACTGTCGGGAACTAAATATATGTCGACACAAAAAATCTGGTGTGACAAGCACAGAACACAACTTTCGATTACCGAAGGTAAGAGAAAGTTGTGTGCTGTGCACCAGTCACACCAGATTTTTTTTAATGAATTAAATTCATAAGTAGAGACCGGATTTTAAGCAAAATGCTTATTGCTCAATTTTATAAGCAACCATTAGATATTTAATTTCTATACGAATTAGGAAAAACTAAGTGCATTGAGATTGCATTTTTTATGCTTTTTTTGCTTTTTTTGAGTTTTCATGCTTTTTTCCCTTTCGTGCTTATTTGAACTTATTTTACGTATATTTATAATTTTTTTTTTTTTTTTATTAAAAAACTTTTTTCCCATTCACACGCATACACCAGAGACGTATATAAGGGGGGCGCCCCCCAAAAAAAAAAAATTTCCAAAAACCCCGCAGTGTGAAAAAATATAGCCCTGTAAAAAAAATTTTTTCCGCAGGGTAAAAAATTTGGTTCCGCAAAAAAAAATTTTTCGCAGGGCGGGGCGGAATAAATTTAATTTCTTAAAAAAAAAATTTGTATACGCCATTGGTATGAGTAAAAATTGCTTATTAGATGCTTTTTTTCAACTTATATGCTTATTTAACAACTTTTTATTCAAGTTTTTTATGCTTTTTTAAGCACTTTTTTTCCATTTTTTTATGCTTTTTTGTCCGGTCTCTATTCATAAGAGATTATTGGGACATCGAGCTATAATTTTTTTATGCCCAGTTGCACCAACAAGTCTCAGATCTTGGCTTGGTCAAGTCCGTCTTGAACTCAAGTCTCAGCTTGAGATTTAAAACGTTGCACCAATGAATCTTCAAATGATCTTACACAAGCTGCCTTTAAGAAAAAACAACATCTGGCAACCTCGCATTTTTGTTACAAATTAGCCACTAGGAGGCACTGCAGGACAACAAAAAACATATTTGCTAACCAAAATCTGACCAAAATAAAAATAAATAAATAAATAATCAGCTTAATCTGTTTTATCAAATTCTGCCAACAAAAAAAATATTAACAAATTTTAATAAGTGAAGTATTTCTAGGTCCTCCCTCATTGGGGAATAAAAAAAAAGAGAAAAATTTCATAATATATTTTTCTAGACAAACTATTGAATGAAATGGTACAAAAAAACACAAACAAATTGTAAGTTAATCTACAGTATTTTTTTTTAAATTTAAAATAAATAAATTTACTTACTTTTTGTTTGACGTTTTTCTGCCACTTCAATTCAATCAACTTTTAAATCTATTATTTTTAATATCTTTTTAAAATATTTAATATAATATATTTTATTTTTAATAATGGGTTTATTTAATTAATAAACAAATTAATAATTTAATTTAGGCTAATATTTTAATTTAATATATTAATAAATTTAACAGTAAAAATATATTTAATATATTTATTTAAAATCATATTGAATTTTGACAGATATA
Organism: Euborellia annulipes; assembly: GCA_023213315.1. Classification (NCBI taxonomy): domain Eukaryota; kingdom Metazoa; phylum Arthropoda; class Insecta; order Dermaptera; family Anisolabididae; genus Euborellia; species Euborellia annulipes. The sequence goes on from JAKCPI010030846.1 coordinate 12,801, forward strand.
TTTTGAAAATACGAGGTTATGTTCAAAACCTTCTCTGTCAATTATAACATTATGCAAACATCAAAATCTTCACCTCCGATCAGCTCCATCCACACTAATATTCACGTTTTCTATTAATATCTTGAAGTAAAAACCAATTTATAGCGATTAAAAACAGTTTAAACTTTTACACACCGTCTATGCTTCAACAAATTTTATTTCGAATTTTTTATATATAATATAAATATACCTGGTCAATTTTTTAAAAATTCTTGACAGGCAGTATGAAAATATAATTTTTTTTTTAAATAATAACAATAAGATTGATTAATTTAAAAAAAAAATATATTCCCAAGGGATTATATAGATAGTTGAATAGATAAAATGTCACAATTCTCCTTTTAGGTTACGAATTCAGGCTGAGAGGGACTTAAGTCGCCAAATTTGACTACTTGAGATGTAAGCTCAAAATCAGGACTTAAGTTCGTATTAAATGTTGGTGCAACACTCTAAGTTCAAATGTAAGATGTAAGACGATCTTGAGACTTGAGATATGTTGGTGCAACTGGGCATTAATGACTTATTAAAAAATTATCGTCATTAATTTTTTTGGTTATCAAGCAAATACAAAAAAACAATCTGTCCCAATAATCTTTAATTTTTTTTAAAATTTAAAAATGAATTTATTGTTATTATTAATCACATATTAATTAAGAAATTTTTAAAAGAAGCTTAGATGATTTATTTAAAAATCAACTGTCAAATTAGTTCAGCATTCTTGCAATAGATGGCAGGCTAGTCTAACAGCCGATATAGTGTTAGCCTATATCTGGCCTATATTTATATATTTTTATGCTTTTATAAAAGTTACATAATATATAATAACATTTATAAAGTATTTATTGTTAAAAGATCAATGAAAATCAACCAAATGCATTAAATATTATTAGCTACCATTCTGACATCTCTTGGCAAATTTTTGAATTAGTTGATTTTTGGGCATACTTTTTATGACACACAACGCCATCTTATCGGGAAAAACATGCGTACCCACTTCGCTCCCGTTCCCCCATAAATTGAACACAGACAGTCACACTATTTTGCAGAAATTTTTACCGATGATATCTCAATATTATGTCAAGCACTTGGCTTTAAAAAAAACAGAAACATTTTTGCATGAAATAACCTTACTCTAAAATCCACCTCAGAAGCAAGTTAATAACTTTCTTTTTTTTATCATCTTGTTAGAAAGAAAAAAAAAACTTTCCCTTAGGCCAAGTTATTCATTCTTTTTTTTCATAAAGCTTACGAATAAGAATACATTTTACAAAAAAAAAAAAATATTGAATTATTATTATACGGTAAAAAAAATAAATCTGTATGCAGAGATTGATTTCGTCTTTGGTAATAAGATTACAAAAAAAAAAAAAAAGTTTTCATTTGAAGTTTAAAAAGAAAATGAAATTCTGAATATCATCTCCCAAAAACAAAATTAGACTCCTTATATTTCAATATATATTATTATATTATTGTACATAAAAATCTCTTTGCATGCTTAATGCTTATAAGCAGAGACCGGATTTCTAGGCATATTTTGTTTAATAAGATCAACGACCCAGTAGTTCAATATTCAGATTTTTCAAATTCACTTTCCGGCTCTTCCTTCCATAGAGCCAATGTTAAATCCCCATATGGGGATTTGCATGTTAATTTCGATTTAAAAGGGGATCGGTCCCCTTTACACATTAAAAAAAAATTTTTATGAAGTTTTGTATTTATTTAGGATTCTCTAAAACGAGATTAAAATTTTGAAACATTACCATACTTTTTTTTGGAGTTTAGGCTTTTACAGTTTTTATCATTAATAAAAGAATTTGTTTTTCGTTTTAACTGTGGATGATTTGTAAATATTACAATGTTTCGGTCACTTCTTTGACCTTCTTATTCAGGTACAATTCAGTTAAGATTGTGGTTATTAATAACTTTTCTATTCTTAATTGAATTGTACCTAAAGCAGGCCAAAGTATGAGTGACCAAAACATTGGCCGACATTTGCCGGTATTCCATATTACCCGAGAATGGCAAAATACCCGCACTTTCTCTATATACATATATAGGCCTATATATAGCTTATAATAATAATAATAATAATAATTGAATGTAAATTGTATTTGTAATTAAACGTATTTTGTAAACATGGTTCAACTTGCAGTTAAAATTTTACTGCACGAATAAACTATGTAGATTTTTTTATATATAACATGCAATATTTTGTTAATAATAATTTGTACAATTTAGAGAGTGTATATTAGTATTTTTTAAAAGTACAAAATTTAAATTTCGTGTCAGATTGTGTGTAGGGGCGCTGCGATCGCTCAAGCTATGTAGATGGCGTGCATGTCGAAATGCGTTCATCTTGTTTTTTCTCAACTAATTCAAATTAGATTACAGAGATGTAACAACCTTTGTAATCTTAGCTGAATTTGAAGAAGAAGGCCACATAATGAGTGGTCGAAACGTTGTATATTTTACAATTAAACCACAGTTAAACCGAAAATCAAATTCTTTTATCAACGTGCGCGTCTCGGGGTGCTAATTTTGGGAGATTCCAGTTGCCACAATTTTGAATCTATCGACCTCAAATTTTTTTAAAAATTAAAGCTATTTAAAATATCTACAACTTATAAAGCCCTTTTTTTGATTTTTGAAAAAATAAATTTTTTTTTTTAGATTAATCGCATTAAAGAAAAGATATTTTAAAAAAATTCGCTATATATTTTATAGATAATTAAATTAGTAGTCAATGTGTTAAAAAATAATTAATTTTCTACCCTTAATTAATTGGTAACTTTAAAATGAAATGGAATAAATCCCTTGTATTCCTATGGGAAAAACTCACGCCATCTCTTGCCGCCTAGAGTAACTCGGTACTGAATCGTGATCTAACGGTTTTTCGCGTCGCGCACCTTAAACATAGTTTATTTCAAGCAGTCAACATTTAAAATACACCGAGTCTATGGGAATTTTGAATCAATTGACATTTTTTACTTTTTACTTAAAAAAAAAAAAAAAGCGTTCCCGATCGTCACTCCACTTAAGCTAGAGCCGAAACATAAGGCAAATATGTTCATATATCCCCGCTCTACCTCTTTTTCCCAAAAGAAATTATTTTAGAGAAAATAATTATTTAAAATTGTAATATCATTCTAATGATGTAAATTTATTACGTCTATAAACAAACAAGCAGCCAGCCAGCCACAAAGGCTTAATTTTTAAGAACACCCATGAAACAATAAGATTTAAAGACACTCACTCTATAGGTACGTATTTTGATAAAGACATCGTTAATTTTTATTGGTTTTTTTTTTTAATGGTCTTTTTCGACGTTTAAAGCCGATTTTACAAGATTAAAGACCTAAAATGTCTTCCACTCTCTAAAGCCTTTTGGAACACACAGCAAGAAACTTTTTATTTTTTTATTCTAACAAATAAATTAAATAAGCCTAACAAAGGACAGTTCTCATTTATTCCCTGGGACTTTGGTATTTACACTTGACGGTAAATAAGGTTCTCTCAGACGTTTCGGTTTTCATTAAATAAATAAATTTATTTTATTTTTTTGACATTTAAGATCATATAACGATACTATAACACTACAAGCACGAAAGCTTTCTCTCCTGGACACCTCTTCCTAATCCTAATTCCTTTTAGTTCCAAATTTGACCAAGTAAATAGTAAAAAAATGTGGTGTGACTGGCGCACAGCACACAACTTTCTCTTACCCTTCGGTAAGAGAAAGTTGTGCACCGTGCTGTCACACCAGATTTTTTGTGTCGAGATATATTTAGTTTCCCATAGCACCTTAATTCAAAAAACTTGCATTCTAAATGTTGACTGCTTCAAATAAACTATGGTTATTTTTCAAAATTTTAATCTCATATTTGGACATTTTATACACAATAGAGAATCCTAAATAAATACAAAATTTCATAAGAATTGGAAAAAATTTTTTAAAATGTGTAAAAAATTCCAAAGGGGACCCCCTTGACCCCCTTGACCCCCTTTTGAATCGAAATTAACATGCGAATCCCCATATGGGGATTTAACATTGGCTCAATGGAAGGAAGAGCCGGAAAGTGAATTTGAAAAATTCGAAATACTACATCAGTAAAGTGTAATGAGCGCCACAATTAAGTCCCCACCTGATAGCTAGAGCCTTAAGTTTATGGTATATAGTGAAATAATTTTAATGACCGAAAAGGTAAAACTTAAAATCTGGTACAGATTATTTTATTTTACCTTTTCAAATTTAATTATTTCACTATTTACCATATACTATACCATATAAGAGACTCTAGCTATCAGGCGGGGACTTAATTGTGGCGCTTACTGTACTTCGAACAATTTTCCTGATATACATTTAAAAGGGCATCTAAAAAGTAGTTGATTTATTAATTTTAATCGAAATCGTTAAACCCAATTTTGTGAAAATCGAAAAAAACTGAAAAAGTACATCAGTAAAGTACTAGTACTCTTTGGCGGATTTTGTTCAAAAGTTTATTTTAACTGTACGGGAGGGTACCGAAATTAAATATAAAATTTCAACCTCGTAGCTCATTTCGTTCATGCTTAAAATTGAAACGTACAGGTACATAGAGCAATTTGCGGGACCCACTTTTTTGGATTCAAGGAATCTCAAAATCTCGACATCGAATATTTGACATGACCGCAATACTTTCCCACTATATATTTGATATATAGGATAAGAGAAAGTAAAATGGCTGTTTCTGACATGGAAATGCTATTGGCAGGCCTATTAAAAGAATGTGGAGGGTGTGGACTATAAACCCCGCCTTAGAACCATTTGATTGCAGTTTGGCAGTGGCGTAACCAGGGGGGCGAGGGGGCGCGAGCCCCCCCCCCCCCCCGCCCCAGGCGCATCGAGCCCTTGGCGCCCCCCGAAACCAACATAGGCGCCCTACGGCCTCTAAAATATAGCCCAGCGTATGTGATTTTATCATATTCTTTTCTACGATTGTCTTAAAAAATTGATTGTTTTCTTTTAAAATTATATTACAACTTGAATTCTACTATTTTAAATGAATTTAATTCCAAAAATAATAAATAACGTATATAGAGGCTTTATAATTAAAATTTATTTTATTTTGCAATATATAAGCCTTAATTTGATGTTTTAAGGCTGTGGAGATTTACTCAGGATTCGTATAAGCCTTAATATTTAATTTTTTGGAATTCAAAACTTTTTTAAGCATGAAGAAATTGAGCTATGAGACTGAAATGTTATATTTAAGTTAAACACCCCCCGCGACCGTGAAAATAAGCTTTTAATCAAAATCGGCCAAAAAGTACTAGTATTTTACTGATGTAGTTTTTCAGTTTTTTTCGATTTTCTCAAAATGAAAGGGCTTTTACCATTCTTCAGGCCCGCCCGAGCCCGCCCGGAATTTTTTCAAATCCGCCCATTCCCGCCCGAGATTTAGTGAATGAATGAACGAATGTCTAGCAATTTTACTTTCTCGTACCCTATATATGAAATATATAGAGAGAGAAAGTATTGGTTTCATGTCAAAAATTCGATGTCGAGATTTTGATGGATCTTCACGTTTTGAGGTCCCCTGAATCCAAAAAAGTGGTTTTCGCGACATGGTCTGTCTGTCTGTCTGTCTGTCTGTGTGTGTGTGTGTGTGTGTGTGTGTGTGTTCAATTTTAAGCATGAAGGGAATTGAGCTAGGAGGCTGAAATTTTATATTTAAGTTAAACACCCCCCGGGACCGACAAAATAAGCTTAATCAAAATCGGCCAAAAAGTACTAGTACTTTACTGATGTACTTTTTCAGTTTTTTTCGATTTTCTCAAAATTCGCTCTAACGATTTTGATTAAAATTCAAAAATCAATTATTTTTTAGGATGCTCTTTCAAATGTATATTCTCGTTTTGCCCTCAAAATTGTTTGAAGCACACTTTACTCTTGTGCTTCATAGGAAAGATAGGAGAAATAAATGGTTGCCAATGGTAACCGAATTTAAATCTTTTTCTTTTTATTAGATTAAAAATCAATTATTATTTAAACGCCCATTTTTTTTTTTTCGGAGAAAACTTATATCTCTCTCTCTCACAAAACTATCTTCTCTCTTTCTACGCGTTTTAAATTTTTCTACCTTATCTTCGCATTTGACCAATGTTAATTTCCTATAGGGATTTGTATGTTAATTTCGATTCAAAAGGGGGTCCCCTTTGGAACTTTTACGCATTTAAAATTTTTTTTTCCAATTCTTATGAAATTTTGTATTTATTTACGAATCTATATTGTGTATAAAATGTCCAAATATGAGATTAAAATTTTGAAAAATAACCATAGTTTATTTCAAGCAATCAACATTTAAAATGCAAGTTTGAAACTAAGGTGCTATGGGAAACTAAATATATCTCGACACAAAAAATCTGGTGTGACCAGCACGGTGCACAACTTTCTTACCGAAGGGTAAGAGAAAGTTGTGTGCTGTGCGCCAGTCACACCAGATTTTTTAAATAAAATTTCATTTGCATGCCCGTCCGCCCGAACCCGTTTATTTAGACTT